>CAKNYM010052293.1:245030-283744 GCA_932195095.1 Andricus curvator
TATTTCCTCTTACGTCACCTGCTTCCCTTCTCCTCATTTCCCTTCACGTCTCCTTCCATTATTTTCCCCAACTTTCCACACATCCCTTTCCTTATTCCCCCTTACTTCCATCCTTTTTATTTCCCCTCACTTTCTCTACTTCCCTTTTCCTAATTTTCCTCACTTTTGTTCCCTTATTTCGCATCATTTGTGATACTTCTCCTCCCCTATTTTCCCCTCACTTCCCCTACTTTTCCATACCTAATTTCCCCTACTTCTCCTCCTATAATTACTCATCATTTCGCTCACTGCATAGTTCCTCTACTTCTCCCCTCATTTTCCCTAATTTTTCACCCCTATTTTTTCCTAATTTTTCACCCCTCTTTTTCTCTATTTGCCCTCCTCTCTTTTCCCCTCACTTCCTCTCCTTGGAAAAAGGACGACGCACGGATGGTCGGACACTCAGCCGAAACTGTCAGGGTTTCATTTGCAAAGATTAAAATGATTAAATTATTTTTTGAGTCTCTCAGAAAATATTAGGCATCGAAAAAAGCTTCTTTAATCTCTGTAAATAGCACTGAATAAACTATTGAGAAAATACTTTTTTTTAATAATGCATTCTATTAATAACAAAGTGTGATTTAGACTCGCTCGAAAAATTTTTAATTAAATTAGAGGTCAAAAATTTCAATTCAGGATTTCTATCCCCTTTAACGTAAACCCTATATGTGTAACGGATAATTCGGGTGGTTGTTACAGGGATTGTTCCTCAAATTCCTCATTAGTCGCTCGACGATTCAGCGGATGGCGAAATGGCACAAGTCACGATTACGTCAGGTGCCCAGTCAGACAACCCATTTCCATGGAGGAAAGGTAAGAAATTCAAGAAAAATTTACTTCTCATTTGAAACATCATTTTTAGATATAAAAGGATATAAAAATTTTCTAAAGTTTACTTTAAGTTAAAATTAAACAACCGTCAACTGGGGTAATTATGGAAAATTTCAGGGTAAAATGGATCAACGTTTATGCTTTATAAAATGATTTCTTTTTTTTATAATAAGAATTTCCTTAGAAAGAAAAATTTTTCTACTGAATCTAGATTCTTGAGGACAACTAGAAAATCCCGAAAAATAAAATTCCCCGCATACACAATAACAAAATTTCCGAACAGTTTATAATATTATGGAATTTAAAAATTTCCGAATAATAAAATTCTCGATAGAAAATTCCCGAATTTTAAAATATCCAACTCATTGAAACTCCCAAAACTAGAAAATTCCTGAAATTATTTGAGAATTTTCTATTTTGAATATTTTATTTTTCGGGAATTTCATCGTGTCGGAAATTTTATTTTTCGGCATTTTTCAGATGTCCCAATAAAATTTGCGACAGAAAATTAAAGAATTATAAAAAAAGAATAATAATTTAAAAAATTGTTTTTCAATCAATCATATTTATTCATTGAAAATACAATAATAAAACAGTTTGATAAAAAACAATTTTTTTTATGTTGTATTTTTTAAAATTATTGTTTGAATTTGAAAATACTTTAATTGAAGAAATTATCGAAATTATAGAATTTCTTCATGCAAAAGAACAATACAAGAACAAGATTTTTATTAAAAGAATAATAATTTTTAAAAACTACTATGCACATTTTCCACACAAAAACTGCATTAAGAATTTTTTTCAATAATTGTTATTTTAAATTTAAACAATAAGTTTAAAAAATACACTGAACATTTGAACAAGTTTTCTTTGATCAAAATATTTCATCATAATACTTTTAATTAATAAATAATATTGATTCAAAACCAATTTTTTTAATTATTCAAATTCGGGAATTTCAGTGTCAGATATTCTATGATTCTACAATTTCCTGTCAAAAATTTTCAAAATCGGTAATATTATCTACTGGGGAATTTTCTTATTTGGAAATTTTCCAATTCGGGATTTTTATATTTCGGTAATTTTATAATTTCGGGAATTTTCTACTTCGAAATTTTCTTTGCATGATCCACAATTAACCAGATTGTTGGTATAAATAATAATAATTTATAATTATCATCACTCTTTATGCAATAAACTTTTTTCAAATCTCAATTGACATTCCCAAAATACTTGAAAGAGTTATTTAAAAATAAGTTCTCACAAAAACAGATCATTTTAAACAAATCCATTAATTATTTTCTAATATAAATTTCAAAAAATTGAAAAAATGAAATATTTTATACAACATTAAAAATTGTTATATTCTTGCCAAAGCAACTGAAGAAGCAGGTCCATCATTTTCAGTCTTACTCGCCCGTAACGAATTATTAGGTAAATCCTAACAATTTAACAATTTGTAACTAGCAGTAGGCGTAAAATTGATACGTATTTTAATTATTTATTTTATATTTTATAATTGATAAGAGGTAGCTATTTTATTGTATTTTAATTATTTATTTTTATTTTATAATTGATAAGAGGTAGCTAAGTAATGTATATAATTGGTATTAAATGTATGTAATAAATAGAGCTGCAGCTTAATTTCTCTGCTAAATAGAGACGCAATTTTACAATAAATTATAAAAAATATCGATATTTAGAAACTGTGCCAATATCTATGATTTTTAAAAACATATTTTTCTGTTCTATTCTCTGATTTTTCGTTCTTATATCATCAGTTCTGTTTTCTTATACTTATAAATTTTCATCCGAAGACTATTTTTCTGAAAGAAATATTCACGGAAATTTTTTGAGCTTGGTTTATAAACCATTTTCATCTGTAAAATCTCTGAAATATGTGATGATTGAAAAAAATGGGGCAACTTATTTTCAAAAATATATCATTGATAGGCATTCAAGAATTCTGAAAATGGGTAAGAGCACCGAGTCTTGGCACCCTTCTCTAATTTCTTAGAAAATACATTTTTTATCATTTTTTGCCTAAATTTATTTATACTATCATTTTTACATATAATGCATAAATTAATTATCTAGTGCAATAAAATATTTAACTAAAATAAAATAAATTCACTTCAGTTTTTGTCATGCCAATAATTGAGCTAAGATGCCAAGAATTGGTGCTCTTATCCTGTTCTAGAAAGTAACAAAAATAATTTGAAAACAATTTTTAAGATTTATCGCTCAAAATTTCATTTTCTTTGGAAAATTTCAGGACCCTGACTACAAATTTGTTGCAAAATAGGGCGAAATAAATTCTTCTGGAAACATGATACAGACACGCTTTGACATTTTTAGTCACATCTGGGGAACCCTTGAAGATTTTTTAAGTTTTATTGGTATAATATACTCTTCAAAACTTTAAAAATATCTCTGTTAGGGGTCATTCGACGCGGAATTTCATGAGCTTTCTAAAGGTTTTTAAAAAAAATTTCTCGCTTCTTTTCTGAACGAGTATAACGTTTCAAAGTCAGCAGTAATGAGGAGTCATTCGACGCGCAATTTCATAAGCTTTCTGAAAGATTTTTTAAAAAAGTTTTTCTCTTCTTTTTTAAACGAGTAATCACGTTTTAAAGTCAGCAATGATTTTTAGTACCACTCACAATAGCCGTGTAGAGAATTTCCAGCGGTATTGTAGATTCTCTTTAGGAAGTCAACAATATCTCTATTAGCAGTCATTCAACGCGCAATTTCATACGCTTTCTAGAAGGTTTTTTAAAAAAGATTCTCTCTCCTTTTTTTAACGAGTAATCACGTTTTATATTCAGCTGTGATTTTTAATACCATTTGCGCTGATCGTATCGTCAATTCACGATGCTAGTGAATATTCTCTTCAAAAGGTCAAAAATATCTCTATCGGGGGTCATTTGTTGCGGAATTTCATAAGCTTTCTAGGAGGTTTTTTAAAAAAGATTCTCTCTCCTTTTCTTAACGAGTAATGACGTTTCAAAGTCAGCAGTAATTACGAGTCATTCGACGCGCAATTTCGTAAGATTTCTAAAAGGTTTTTTGAAAAAGTTTCTCTTTTCTTTTTTGAACGAGTAATCACGATTTAAAGTCAGCAGTGATTTTTAGTAGCACTCGCAGTAGTCGTGTAGATAATTTTCGGTAGTAGTGTATATTCTTTTCAAAAGGCCAAAAATATCTCTATTAGGGGTTATTCGATGCGGCATTTCATAAGCTTTCTGAAGGGTTTCAAAAAAACTTTCTCGCTTCGTTTCTTAACGAGTAATGTCGTTTCAAAGTCATCAGTAATTAGGAGTCATTCGACGCGCAATTTCATAAGCTTTCCAAAAGGTTTTTTAAAAAAGTTTTTCTCTTCTTTTTTGAAGGAGTTATCACGTTTTAAATTCAGCAGTGATTTTTAGTACCACTCACAATAGCCGTGTAGATAATTTCCGGCGGTATTGTAGATTCTCTTTGAGAAGTCAGCAATATCTCTATTAGCAGTCATTCGATGCGCAATTTCATAAGCTTTCTAAAAGGTTTTTTAAAAAAGTTTCGCTCTCCTTTTTTTAACGAGTAATCACGTTTCATATTCAGCTGTGATTTTTAATACTGTTTACGCTGGTCGTACCGACAATTCACGAGGCTAGCGAATATTCTCTTGAAAAGGTCAAAAATATCTCTATTAGAGGTCATTCGACGCGCAATTTCATAAGCTTTCTAAAGGGTTTTCAAAAAAATTTCTCGCTTCTTTTCTTAACGAGTAATGACGTTTTAAAGTCAGCAGTAATTAGGAGTCATTCGACGCGCAATTTCATAAGCTCTCTAAAAGGTTTTTAAAAAAAGTTTCTCGCTCCTTTTTTTAACAAGGATTCACGTTTCATAGTCAGTTGTGATTTTTAACACTATTTGCGCTGATGGTACCGACAATTCACGATGGTAGTGAGTATTCTCTTCAAAAGTTAAGAAATATATCTATTAGATGTCATTCGACGCGGGATTTCATAAGCTTTCGACAGGTTTTTTAAAAAAAAATTTCGCCTCTTTTCTTAACGAGTAATGACGTTTTAAAGTCAGCAGTAATGAGGAGTCATTCGAGGCGCAATTTCGTAAGATTTCTAGAAGGCTTTTTAAAAAAGATTCTCTCTACTTTTCTTAAGAGTTATCACGTTTCATATTCAGCTGTGATTTTTAATACTATTTGCGCTGATCGTACCGACAATTCACGATGCTAGTGAATATTTTCTTCAAAAGGTCAAAAATATCTCTATTAGAGGTCATTCGACGCGGAATTTCATAAGCTTTCTAAGGGGTTTTCAAAAAAATTTCTCGCTTCTTTTCTTAACGAGTAATGACGTTTTAAAGTCAGCAGTAATTAGGAGTCATTCGACGCGCAATCTCATAAGCTTTCTAGAAGGTTTTTTAAAAAAGTTTCTCGCTCCTTTTCTTAACGAGTAATGACTTTTTAAAGTCAGCAGTGATTCTAAGTAGCACTCGCAGTAGCCGTGTAGATAATTTCCGGTGGTAGTGTATATTCTCTTCAAAAGGCCAAAAATATCTCGATTAGGGGTCATTCGTTGCGGGATTTCATAAGCTTTCTAAAGGGTTTACAAAAAACTTTCTCGCTCCTTTTCTTAACGAGTAATGACGTTTTGAGGTCAGCAGTAATTAGGAGTCATTTGACGCGCAATTTCATAAGCTTTCCAAAAGGTTTTTTAAAAAAGTTTTTCTCTTCTTTTTTGAAGGAGTTATCACGTTTTAAATTCAGCAGTGATTTTTAGTACCACTCACAATAGCCGTGTAGATAATTTCCGGCGGTATTGTAGATTCTCTTTGAGAAGTCAGCAATATCTCTATTAGCAGTCATTCGACGCGCAATTTCATAAGCTTTCTAAAAGGTTTTTTAAAAAATTCTCTCTCTCCTTTTTTAACGAGTAATCACGTTTCATACTCAGCTGTGATTTTTAATACTATTTGCGCTGATCGTACCGAGAATTCACGATGGTAGTGAATATTCTCTTCAAAAGTTCAAAAATATCTCCATTAGAGGGTATTCGTCGCGGCAATTCATAAGCTTTCTAAAGATTTTTCAAAAAAGTTTCTCGCTCCTTTTCTCAACGAGTAATGACTTTTCAAAGACAGCAGTGATTCTTAGTAGCACTCGCAGTAGCCGTGTAGATAATTTCCGGTGGTAGTGTATATTCTCTTCAAAAGGCCAAAAATATCTCGATTAGGGGTCATTCGTTGCGGAATTTCATAAGCTTTCTAAAGGGTTTACAAAAAACTTTCTCGCTCCTTTTCTTAACGAGTAATGACGTTTTGAGGTCAGCAGTAATTAGGAGTCATTTGACGCGCAATTTCATAAGCTTTCTAAAAGGTTTTTTAAAATAGTTTCTCTCTCTTCTTTTTTGAATGAGTAATCACGATTTAAAGTCAGCTGTGATTTTTTAAACTACTCGCTCTGGTCGTACCGAAAATTCACGACGGTAGTGTATATTCTCTTCAGAAGGTCAAAAATATCTCTATTAGAGGTCATTCCACGCGCAATTTCATAAGCTTTCTAAAATGTTTTTTAAAAAAGTTTCTCTCTTCTTTTTTGAACGAATAATCACGATTTAAAGTCAGCTGTGATTTTTAAACTACTCGCGCTGGTCGTGCCGACAAATTTACGACAGTAGTGTATATTCTCTTCAAAAGGTCAAAAATATCTCTATTAGAGGTCATTCGACGCGCAATTTCATAAGCTTTCTAAAAGGTTTTTTAAAAAAGTTTCTCTCTTCTTTTTTGAACGAATAATCACGTTTTAAAGTCAACAGTGATTCTTAGTAGCACTCGCAGTAGCCGCGTAGATAATTTCCGGTGGTAGTGTATATTCTCTTCAAAAGGACAAAAATATCTCGATTAGGGGTCATTCGTTGCGGATTTTCATAAGCTTTCTAAAGGGTTTTCAAAAAACTTTCTAACTCCTTTTCTTAACTAGTAATGACGTTTTAAAGTCAGCAGTAATGAGGAGTCATTTGAGCGCAATTTCATAAGCTTTCTAAAAGGTTTTTTAAAATATTTTCTCTCTCTTCGTTTTTGAGCAAGTAATCACGATTTAAAGTCAGCTGTGATTTTTTAAACTACTCGCTCTGGTCGTGCCGAAAAGTTTACAACGGTAGTGTATATTCTCTTCAGGTCAAAAATATCTCTATTAGAGGTCATTCGACGCGCAATTTCATAAGCTTCCTAAAAGGTTTGTTAAAAAAGTTTCCCTCTTTTTTTTTGAAGGAGTTATCACGTTTTAAATTCAGCAGTGATTTTTAGTACCACTCACAATAGCCGTGTAGATAATTTCCAGCGGTATTGTAGATTCTCTTTGAGAAGTCAGCAATATCTCTATTAGCAGTCATTCGACGCGCAATTTCATAAGCTTTCTAAAAGGTTTTTTAAAAAAGATTCTCTCTCCTTTTTTAACGAGTAATCACGTTTCATACTCAGCTGTGATTTTTAATACTATTTGCGCTGATCGTACCGAGAATTCACGATGGTAGTGAATATTCTCTTCAAAAGGTCAAAAATATCTCTATTAGGGGCCATTCGTCGCGGCATTTCATAAGCTTTCTAAAGATTTTTCAAAAAAGTTTCTCGCTCCTTTTCTTAACGAGTAATGACTTTTTAAAGTCAGCAGTGATTCTAAGTAGCACTCGTAGTAGCCGTGTAGATAATTTCCGGTGGTAGTGTATATTCTCTTCAAAAGGCCAAAAATATCTCCATTAGGGGTAATTCGTTGCGCAATTTCATAAGCTTTCTAAAGGGTTTTCAAACAACTTTTCACTCCTTTTCTTAACGAGTAATGACGTTTTGAAGTCAGCAATAATTAGGAGTCATTCGACGCGCAATTTCATAATATTTCTAGAAGGTTTTTTAAAAAAGATTCTCTCTCATTTTTTTAACAAGTAATCACGTTTCATATTCGGCTGTGATTTTTAATACTATTTGCGCAGATCGTACCGACAATTCACGATGCTGGTGAATATTCTCTTCAAAAGGTCAAAAATATCTCTATTAGAGGTCATTCGACGCGCAATTTCATAAGCTTTCTAGAAGGTTTTTTAAAAAAGATTCTCTCTCCTTTTTTTAACGAGTAATAACGTTTCATATTCAGCTGTGATTTTTAATACTATTTGCGCTGATCGTACCGAGAATTCACGATGGTAGTGAATATTCTCTTCAAAAGTTAAGAAATATACCTATTAGAGGTCATTCGACGCGGTATTTCATAGGCTTTTTGAAATTTTTTGGAAAATTTTCTCGCTCCGTTTCTTAACGAGTAATGACGTTTCAAAGTCAGCAGTGATTTTTAGTAGCACTCGCACTAGCCGTGTAGATCATATTGACTATTCGACGGTAGTGTATATTAGTTTCAGAAGGTCAACAATATCCCTATTAGGGGTCATTCGACGCGCAATTTCATTGTAGATTCTCTTTAAGAAGTCAACAATATCTCTATTAGCAGTCATTCGATGCGCAATTTCATAACATTTCTAGAAGGTTTTTTAAAAAAGATTCTCTCCTTTTTTTAATGAGTAATCACGTTTCAAAGTCAGCAGTGATTTTTAATACTATTTGCGCTGATCATACCGACAATTCACGATGCTAGTGAATATTCTCTTCAAAAGGTCAAAAATATCTCTATCAGAGGTCATTCGACGCGGAATTTCATAAGCTTTCTAAAGGGGTTATAAAAAACTTTCTCGCTCCTCTTTTTAACGAGGAATGATGTTTCAAAGTCAACAATGATTTGTAATACTACTCGCGCTGGTCGTACAGACAATATTCGACGGTAGTGTATATTCTTTTCAAAAGGCCAAAAATATCTCTATCAGGGGTCATTCGTTGCGGAATTCCATGAGCTTTCTAAAGGTTTTTTTAAAAACTTTCTCGCTCTTTTTTTAACGAGTAATCATGTTTCAAAGTCAGCAGTGATTTTTAATACTATTCGCGCTAGTCGTACCGACAATATTAGACGGTAGTGTATATTCTCTTCAAAAGGTCAAAAATATCTCTATTAGGGGTCATTCGTCGCGGAATTTCATAAGCTTTCTAAAGATTTTTCAAAAAACTTTCTCGCGCTTTTTTTTTAACGAGTAATCACGTTTCAAAGTCAGCAGTGATTTTTTACTAGCACTCGCAGTAGCCGTGTAGATCATTTCCGGCGGTAGTGTAGATGGATGACGTATGATCGTAAAACTCGCATAATGATTATGGAGTCTATTTCGTGAATGGCACTGCATTCAGGGTGGTAATAATACTTTCATCCGCAAGACGAAAGATCTCCAGCCTAATCGTGCATTTAGAGTCGTATTCTAGTAGTAAGTAGAGCCAGCTGCTGGATATCATCCTGCCTATATGGGCGATGAGTTTGGCAGAATGCCAAGGTCTTTCGTTCAAAAGAGCAAATAGAAGGAATTCTTCTAAAAATAGGAGAATGAATTTCTAAAGCGCAAACTGGGCATTTTCTCGATACCGCATTTCTGGTTCCTATCAGGCAATCAACTTTTGTTTTATTCAGAAAAATAAATTCATCAATGTAGAGTACAGTGGTCCAATTTTTTTTTATTTCAGTGCATATCGCCCACTTTGTTCAAATCTAAAAAAAATGCGTTTTATTTTTAAATGATATTTAGAGGTTCCGCAAGCGCAATGAAGTTTAACACGTATTTCCCATACGGAAAAATGAAGTTTTTGTAAATTTTTTTCAGAATCGTTTTATAGGGTCCCAAAAAACCTCTATAAGTGAAAAATTGGATTTCGGGAGATTTTGGCGCTAATTATGATTTTTTTGCGTTTCTTTCTTACGTATTGTTTCTAATGCATAAAATACATTTTTCTACTGATAATGAAATGTTTACCTAAATTGCTTAAACAATTTATTATTGTTTTTAACCATTTTCTTGTAGAATAGAGTTAGAACGCGGTTTTTCCGAATTTTTAAACTTTTTTTCAACTTTTGAGTTAGAGCAAGGCAATAATCAATTAAATTTACCAGAAACAATTGTTTAAAAAATTTATCATTATTCATAATAATATTCTTTTAGAATAATGCTGGAAAGTTTTTTTTTTAATTTCCACTTTTTGTCAACTTTTCACTTAAAGTGAGATAGTAATTAATTTAAGTTGAGAAATATAATTGTTTTGATAATTTATTATTGTTTTTAATCATATTATCTTTGACTAATGCTAGAAAGTTGTGGTCATTATGAAATATTCAACTTTTTGTCCACTTTTCACTTAGAGCGAGGTAAAAATTAATTAAATTTATCGAAAATAATTATTTAAACAAATTATTATTGTTTATAACTATTTTCTCTTAGATAATTGCTAGAAAGTTACGGTTTCTTCTGAAATGTTTAACTTTGCTTTGGCTTTTCAGTTATGAGCAAATAATAAATAAACAATAGAGAGCATAATTTTTTTAACAAAATAAAATTAAAATTAAAAAATTAGAAATAAAACAGATGTTTGAAATATTCTTCAAATTTTCTATATGGATCTTATTAAATGTAAATTTTCCCTGAAGTAGTTACTGGGAGCCTTTTTGTTTAAATTAATATTTTTTCATTATTGATTGTTTGTTCCTAACGTAAGACTCAAATAAGAGCTAAAAATTTCAGAAAAAAATCGCAACTATCTAACATTACTGTAGGAGAAGATATTTATAAACAATTATGATTTGTTTAAACAATTGTTTGTTAAATATCATTAACTTTCACCTCGCTTCAAGTGAAAAATGGACAAAAAGTTGAATATTTCGCAATAAATCGCAACTTTCCCAAATTTTTTATTTTCAAATATTCATAAATGTAAATTTTTTCAAACTTTTGAAAAATGTTTTCAGCTTTTAAATTAATTTTGAATTTCTTTTTAAACTTTTAAATGTCCCCTAAACTTACTCGAATTTTTCATAAAACTTTGTAATTGTGCTAATTGGATATTTTTGCTTTAGAATCGTTCACATTCTTTTTCGAAATTTTAGGAAATAATTAAAAATGTTTTTCAATCTTTGTCAATTTTCTCTTAAAATTTATTTTTTTAAATAAAAAATCAGTATAGATTTTCTCAGGAATTTTGATAAATTTGTTTCATTATCTTGAAACCTTTTAAAATTCTTAAAAAGCTTCTTTATTTTCGAAATCTTCAAAAATCTACACATTACATTTTTTATATCAAAGTGCTGTTCCATTGATTATTATTTCCATTATTTATAATTTATTATATATTATAATTATTATTAATTATATAATATTATTTTAATACTATATAATGTAATATATTATATATTTTAAATTTATTTCCATTGTTATTTCTATTGATTTTTTTTCATTGATTATTATTATCATTATTGAATATATTATTTCGATAACCTTACATTTATGGTAAACCTGAAGTTTTCAGACTTTTTTTTAAACGAAAAAAACCGACAATAGTTTCGAGATATTTTTTAATATTTGGATAAGATTGTTGCACAAAAAATTAAATTGAAAAATCGAGGAGCTTAAGAACGTTAAAATTGCGCGTTATTACGCATTACCACGCGACACAATGCGTTATTATGCGCAATTACTCAATTCTTCTGATGTAAATTATAACGAGGAAAATGTTATCCCGGATGGAAATAATTTTTACAAGAAAGTATAACGTTTCTACAACTGTAATTTTTTGTTAAAATATTTACTTTTTTGTAAAAAATGTACAAAATTTAACAAAAAAATCGATTTAAATACAATACAAGATATTCTTCAAAATTTTGGCACGATCGAATAATTAAAGCTCTTAAAGTCCATGAATTTGAATAATTCAAACTTTTTATTTGATCTATTTATACTGAAAATTCAGTGAATATTTTGGTAAAATTAATGTGGGTACAATATCAAATTCAATTTGAATCGCTTAAAATTCCTAACATTTCAAGTAAAAATTTGGATTTTCAAAAAGATAGATGGTTTTTAAACCAAATAGTTCAATTTTCAACAAAAAAGAATTATTTACTACCAAAAAGACGATTTAAGAAAAAATACATTAATTCTCAATCAAGTAGTTGAATTTTCAACTGAAAAAGATCAATTTTCAAACAAATAGCTGAATTTTGAACTAAGAAAGATCAGTTATCAACCAAAAATGGAAAAGTTAAATTTTCAGTTAAAAAAATTAATTTTCGACAAAAAACAGAAAACTACACGATTTCCAATTTTTTTTAATTTGGGTGTTTGACGTCATAAAAACACTTTTAATTTTACGTAAATTATTGTGGAAAATTACAAATCTTTACAAAAAAATATTGATTATTTAAAAATTGGAATATAGGGAAACTGTACTCAAAATTATGTTGTATATACTGGTAGTTTATTGTACAAATGTAGAAATTTAAAAAAAAAATTTCACAAGAAATATTTTTAGAATCCGCATCAACGTTTCGACTTTTACTTTACTGTTAATTTTTGTAGGATATGTAATATATAAGTTTCTACAAGAAAGTAAAATTTAAAAACAATATTACACGTTTTTTATTAACTTTTTGTTTTTTTATTCATTAAAACATTAAATTTTATTTATTTTTATTTTATTTTATATTTTTTATATTTATAATTAATTTATTGATTTATAAATTTGTTAATTTATATTAATTTATAATTAATTATATTTATATTCATTTTATTTTTTATTGTATTATTTTTTTTAAATTAAGTTTAATAATTTTTTATTATCAAAGTTCGATTATTGAAAATTGAACAATAATTCACTTTACAAGACGATTAAATTTTTCAATTTGAAAGCCTCATTAGTTAAACAAATATAAACGTCCGACTGAATCTTTATAAACTATTCCTAATTTAAAAATAATTTGAAAAATTAAACGCTCTTATTTAATTTCAAATCCTATTCAAATATTGTTTCAATCTGAAATATTCCACTTTTAACCCATTTAATTTGAAATTATTTAATTAAGAACATTTTTTTAATTTTTAGCAATATTAAGCAATTATAAGTCAAAATTTAAAAACTGAACAATTTTAAACTGAATTATTTGAAATAGAAAGCCTTGAATCGTTAATATTACAGAGTGTTAAATTAAAGCTTTATAAAAGATTTCGAAAAATAAAAAACTAATTTTATATTTTTGAAGATTTTGAAATAAATGTTTGAAGCTTTTTGAGGATCTGTAAAGGTTTTCAGAAAATAAAAAAAGTTCTCAACTTTGCTGGGAAAATCTAAAATGATTCTTTATTTTGAAAAATTAATTTTAAGAGAATATTTAAAAAGATTTTAAAAAATTTTTTAATAATAAATAACAATTGAACAATTATTAATTTAGAAAATAATCGAGTATGTTTAAAATATATTTAGAAGTTTTGAAAAGATTCCAAAATAATTTAAAACGTGAAAAGATTTTGAAACATTTAGAACACAATATAGATTTTTGAAAATGCCCAACACATAATTTATAAGCTTTTTGAGCATTTCGAAAGGTTTTAAATGAATAAAAAATGTGAATCAAAATTCCTAGAAAAACTAACAATAATTTTTTTTTTAATCAATTTAAAAAGAATATTTAATAAGATTTCCAAAATTTTCAAAAAAGAATCTGAATGATTTAAAGGTACATTTTTTACTTTTGCACGATTTTCAAACAAGTGTAAGAAAAATTCGATATTAGATTCCTGGAAAATTTTTTTATGATTTTTTTAAAACATATTTTTAAGAGAATATTTGAAAAGATTTCAAAAAAAATTTTAATTTTTAAATTAATGCTTCTAGCTTAAAATTGCTTAAAATTATATAATTTCGAAAATTTAACTGTACAATGTATCAAAGTTGAACATTGAAATTTTGCAGTTTAACGGCTTTTAATTAACAAATTTTCAGTTGAAAATTTTTAAAAGGTCTAATTTTATACGCGAAAATTACTGAGCGTTTGAATAAAAAATTTTGCTAGAAAATTAATGTTCATGCTTGAAAATTCATCTTTTTGGTCGAAAATTGAACTATTATGGTGAAAAATTGAACTATTTTGTTCAAAAATCGTTTTCTTTTATCGAAAATCTATTTTTTTAACCAAAAATTTAGCCATGCCCTTTTTAATTGCAAATTTATATTTTTTATCAAAAAATTCAAGTATTTGGTTGAAAATTCATGTGTGTTGTTCAAAATTCTTTTTTTTTGTAGAAAATGGTTCTTGTTGGTTTAAAATGAATCTTTTTTGTTGAAATTTGAACTATTTCTAGTTGTATCTTTTCTAGTTGAAAATTTGTTCTTTTTCAGTAAAAATTCACGTTTTTAGTGAAAATTCAACTATTTGGTTGAAAATTAATCTACTTTGTTGAAAATTAAACAATTTTGTTAAAAAGTATCCTGTTTGGTCGAAAAGTCAACTGTTTTATTGAAAAGTCATGTTTTTAGTTAAGGATTCCACTATTTTTTGAAAATTCGTCTTCTTTGGTTGACTTCAAATTTTTTTTATTTAAAATTAAAACCTGTTTTGGTTGAAATATTAACTATTACATTTTTCGTTTAGAATTCATCTCTTTTGGTTAAAAATTAATCTACTTTGTAGACAATTCAATAATTTTTTTAATAAGTTATTTTTGTTGTTGAAGATTCTTCATTTTAGGTGAAAATTTATCTCTTTAGTTGAAAATTGAACTAGTTTGTTAAAGACTAATTTCTTTTGTTTGAAAAATATTTTTTTAACTGAAAATTTAACTACTCAATTATCAGTTGAGAATTTATATTTTTAAGTTGAAAATTAGTGTATTTTATTTAAAATTAATCTTCTTGGTTAAAAGTTCAACCATTTTTTTTAAGTTTGATTGTTTACGGAAAGATAAAGAATAAAGTTGTAAAAATTGCTATTTTTAGCTTTATTTGTCAATACAGAAGCGTAATAAACAAAAAAATAAAAAATGAGGCTCTTTTAATTCTCTTCGAAATTTATTTAATTATGGTTCAGTGACAGCTGCAACTGTTTTTGTTGTTGTTTTTTTTTTAAGATTTTTTATTTAATTGACCCAATTATTAAAATTGTTTAGAAGGATTTTGGTATTTACATAAATTAAATTTTATAAAACTCAATTTATAAAAGAAGAAATAAAACTCGGTTAAAAAATGTCGACTCTAGGCTGTTTAGGAACAAATGTTGACGTCATTAGCTTCCAAAATTGAAAATAAACCCTAAATTGTCAAGAATCTCTGAAAACATCATTAGACTTGGTCAGGTGTAGAGTGAAACGTGCTCACTTAAAAGTAGCTAGAAGCATAATACATATATGTAGGTATAATATTGACGCGTCCATTCCATACCGCTCCACATCACGTTGAGGCGAACAAACGTGACGTGGAACGGTAGACCGCTTAAACAAGACGTGGAGCGGTAGACCGCTTAAACGCAACGTGGAGCGGTAGACCGCTTAAACGCGACGTGGAGCGGTAGACCGCTTAAACAAGAAGTGGAGCGGTAGACCGTTTAAACGAGACGTGGAGCGGTAGACCGCTTAAAGGTATTCGCACAAGAAAATCCGTTGCAGTGCGCTGGAGACGTCTCACGGACGTGCCGTCCGCGCACGAACTCATAACCGCAACCAATCGCGTGCAACCTGTCGTGCTGCTGCGGTCTGAGCGGTGACACGCACAAGTATGTCGCTACTTACACTAGTTCGCAACGCACTTGAGTAAGTGCTGCCACGGACCATAGCAGCACGGCAGGTTGCACGCGATTGGTTGGCGTTATGTGTTCGTGCGCGGACGGCACGTCCGTGAGACGTCTCCAGCGCAATGCAACGGATTTTCTTGTGCGAACACCTTAAACAAGAAGTGGAGCGGTAGACCGCTTAAACGAGACGTGGAGCGGTAGACCGCTTAAACGAGACGTGGAGCGGTAGACCGCTTAAACGCGACGTGGAGCGGTAGACCGCTTAAACGCGACGTGGAGCGGTACACCGCCTAAAACGCGACGTGGAGCGGTATGGAATGGAGGGATCGATATGTAATAATTATGATCACTAGCGAGACAGAATTAAAGTCCCACTCATTCCGAGAATTCTGATGTGATTCTTCAGATGTTTCAGACGATCCTGTGAGCCCGATTTCAGTCGGTTGCCTCGTCATCACGTTCATCATCATCACCGTCGAATCGAGACAGATCATCGACATTCGCAAAGCTGCGACTATTCGAGACGTCCACCATGTGCAGAAACCAGTACCGAATCTCAACATTTCGGTCTGCCAATCCTCAGCATCAGCGAACCCAGTCCTCCAGATGAGGCTGACAATTGTGTGGATGATTATTTGTAGGATTTGCTTGCCGAGGACTTCCCCAAGGAGCTCCTCGTCTGACTGAAAACGCTTTTCTTCTCATCAAGTTAATCAACAATTAATAAATTAATTAATGAATTAATTCATTAATTATTCAATTAATCAAAGAGGGATCCTCATCGTCCAGACATCGTCTAACTCTAGACCAGACGATCATCAAGTACCTCGGCAAAGCAACGACTAATTTCAGATCGTGTCTCATTTTTATGAACATGTATGTGTGTGATATTAATTATCGAACTTGGTTATTTTCAAGAAAAAAAAGACGTGATCGTTACGTCGAAGAGCCATTCAGGAATCTGGACTCATAATTTGGTTACAAGTTGACATGAAATTATTGAGGCTGATCGTCTATTTTTTATCATAATTAAGCTATTGTTAAGATTAATTCATCATTAAGATGTTCCAAATTTATGAATAAATCCAGTCTTATTCCAAGCGCATTGCTAGCGATTCAAATCAACTTAATAGAAAGTTTGAAAAAAAGGATAAAATCGTTCAAATGTAGATATTTTCAATTTCGAATCATCCAAATTTGAAAAACTTTCGATTCCAAATCTGTACATCCAAAATTTAAATCAGTCAAACAGTTATTCATAATGAATTATTTAATCAGAGGAAGTTACAGTTCAAATCATTCTAAATGACTGATTTCGTTAGTAAATTATACTGGTTACATTATTGAAAATGACTGATTTACTCAATGAAACCTACTGTTTGGACTATTCAAAATGACTGATTCGGCCAGTGAAATTTATTGATTATATCATAAAAATGACTGTTTTCGTATGTGAAAATTACAGATGGGATCATTCAAAATGACTGATGTCATCAGTCACTCAAATTGACTGATTTGAAAAGTTATTTTCGACTGATTTGTCACTCGTCGAATTCGCAATATTTGACTCCTTCAAAATTTACTACGAACCAGTCATTTTTTACACCTTAATCAGTTAAAATGAGAATTAATAAATGAATCAAGGATGCTTTGATTAAGAAATCAGTCATTTTTACTTAAAAACCAGTTGCTTTAACAGACTAATCAGTTAATATTGCTGACTGAATCAATCAGTCACTTGAAATGACTGATTTGCAATAAATAGAAACAGATAATGAAGGCTGCTAATCAGTTCATTCAAAATGAATAATTCAATCAGAGAAAATTCAGTTTAAATCATTCGAAATGACTGATGCAATTAGTGACAATTACTGGTTAGATCAATCAAAATCTCTGATATAATTAGTGAAAGTTATTTATCAGAGCATTCAAAGTGGCTGATTTAATCAATGAAAGATACAGTTCTGATCATTTAAAATTACCAACTCGGTCAATGGAAGTTACTGATTATATGATTCAAAATGAATGATTTCATCAGTGAACATAACATATTGGATAATTTTACAAAACGTATTTTATCATTGAGTCAAATTGACTGATTTGAAAAGTTAGTTGAAAAGTAATTTTCGACTGATTTGCTACTCGTCTAATGCGTATTATTTGAATCATGCAAAATTCACTACGAATCAGTCATTTGATACATACTAAATCAGTCAAAATGAGAATTATTAAATGAATCAAGGATGCTTTCATTGAGAAATCAGTCATTTTTACTGAAAAACCAGTTGTTTTAACAGACGAATCAGTTAATATTGCTGACTGAATCAATTAGTCACTTGAAATTACTGATTTGAAATAAATAGAAACAGATAATGAAAACTACTGACTAGTTCATTCAAAATGAATAATTTAAATAGAGAAAATTCAGTTTAGATCATTCGAAATGACTGATTCAATTAGTGACAATTACTGGTTAGATCAATCAAAATGTCTGATATAATTAGTGAAAGTTATTTATCAGAGCATTCTAAGTGGCTGATTTAATCAATGAAAGATACAAGTTTTATCATTCAAAATGACCAATTCGGTCAATGGAAGTTACTGATTATATCATTCAAAATGAATAATTTAATCAGAGAACATTTAGTTTAGATCATTCGAAATGACTGATTCAATTCGTGACAATTACTGGTTAGATCATTCACAATGTCTGATTTAATTAGTAAAAGTTATTGATTGAAGCATTCAAAGTTGCTGATTCAATTAATAAAAGATACAGTTCAGATAATTCAAAATAATCGAATTCAGTAAATGGGAGTTACTGACAATATCTTTCAAAAAGAATGAAATCATTAGTGAAAATTACATATTGGATCATTTAAAAAAAAAATGATTTAATCATCGAATCAAATTGACTTATTTGAAAAGTTACTATCGACTGATCTGTTTGTCGTCGAATCCGCATTATTTCAATAATTCAAAATATCACTGATTAAATTAATCAAGCCATTTAATTTAAGACATTTAATCAATTATGTGATCAGTAATTTCTACTGACAAGCAGTCCTTTTAAAAGATGAATCAGTCAATATTACTGACTAAATTAGTGACTTGAAATGACTGATTTTCAGTCAATAGAAGTAAATAGTGACAGTTACTGATCAGTCCATTCAAAAAAAATTATTGGATCAGAGAAATTCACAGTTTATATCAAATTGACTGATTTGAAAAGTCACTTTTGATAGATTTGTCAGTCATTGGATCCGCAGCATCTGAATCAGTCAATATTGACTGCGTATCAGTCACTTTTGACATACTAAATTAAAACCAGTGAAAAGTTAACTGATTGAATTATTGAAGCTTGTTTTTACTGAAAAATTATTCATTTATACTGACAAACCAGTTGTTTTAACAGATGAATCAGTCAATATTGCTGACTGAATCGACCATTCATTTGAAATGACTGATTTCCAGTCAATGAAAGTGAATAGGGAAAGCTACTGATCAGTCCATTCAAAATAAATTATTTATTCAGAGAATGTTACAGGTTAGATCATTCAAAATGAATGATTTAATCATTGAACCATACTGATTAGACCAAACAATAGAATCAAAAGTATTGAATCAATCAATGAAAATTACAGATTAGATCATTCAAAGTGACTAAGTTAATCAATAAATGTCAAAATTTAGATAATTCAAAATGACTGATTCGGTTAGTGAAAGTTACTGATTTAATCTATAAAAATAATTGATTTCATCAGTGAAAATTACATATTGGATCATTTGAACTAACAGACTTTATCACTGATTGAAATTAACTGATTTAAAAAGTCAATTTTGACTGATTAACCTGTCGTCGAATCCGCATTATATGAATCAGTCAAAATTGACTGCGAATCAGTCATTTATGACCGATTCAAATTTAGAATCTAGATAGATAGATCAGTCAATATTGCTGACTGAATCGACCATTCATTTTGAAATGACTGATTTCCAGTCAATGAAGGTGAATAGGAAAAGGTACTGATCAGTCCATTCAACATAAATTATTTAATCAGAGAAAGTTACAGTTTATATCATTCAAAAGGAATTATTTAATTATTGAACCATACTGATTAGACCATTCAAAACAATCAAAAGTACTGAATCAATCAATGAAAATTACAGATTAGATCATTCAAAGTGACTGATTTAATCAATGAATGTCACAATTCAGAAAATTCAAAATGACCGATTCGGTAAGTGAAAGTTACTGATTAAATCTATAAAAATAACTGATTTCATCAGTGAAAATTACATATTGGATCATTTGAACTAACGGACTTTATCACTGATTGAAATTAACTGATTTGAAAAGTCAATTTTTACTGATTAACCTGTCGTGGAATCCGCATTATATGAATCAGTCAAAAGTGACTGCGAATCAGTAATTTATGACCGATTAAAATTTAGAATCTAGATAGATAGACAGATAGATCAGTCAATATTGCTGACTGAATCGACCATTCATTTGAAATGACTGATTTCCAGTCAATAAAAGTGAATAGGAAAAGCTACTGATCATTCCATTCAAAATAAATTATTTAATCACAGAAAGTTACAGTTTAGATCATTCAAAATTAATGATTTAATTATTAAACCATACTGATTAGACCATTCAAGAGAATCAAAAGTACTGAATGAATCAATGAAAATTACAGATTAGATCACTCAAAGTGACTGATTTAATCAATGAATGTCACAATTTAGATAGTTCAAAATGACCGATTCGGTAAGTGAAAGTTACTGATTAAATCTATAAAAATAACTGGTTTCATCAGTGAAAATTACATATTGGATCATTGGAACTAACGGACTTTATCACTGATTGAAATTACCTGATTGAAAAAGTCAATTTTGACTGACTAACCTGTCGTGGAATCCGCATTATATGAATCAGTCAAAATTGACTGCGAATCAGTCATTTATGACTGATTCAAATTTAGAATCCAGATACTTCGAATTTCAAATCACCAAATTCGGATTTTTCTTTAATCTGCATAAAATGATTAATTCTTTCGAAGAGCTAAAATCTGAGGATAAGACTTCCGGTTGATTGGAATTTTTGGACCATTTTAATTCCCACATGGTTTCTCGTACATAATTAAGGGCGTAACGATCTTGTACTCCTTATCAGGGATTTTTCTTGCGTCTTCGATTATACATACTGCGTATGTGAAGACAACAGCAGCAATTCTGGGAACAATGGAACGTATCTGCGAGAAATCGAGAATCTGGGGAACAGAAGCGAAAGATGAAACTTTGCTGACAGAACTAAACAAAGAAACCAAGCTTCCATCGAGTCTCCAAATTCTTTCTCAAATTTCAGTGCAAGAAGGGAGATTCTGGATTTGATCCAGAAAATCCTTCTTAAGGCCATGTGATGAGTGGGTCACGTGACCAGATTCCTACCTTACCGGCATTTTTTTTATTTCTTAACTTATTTTCACAAGAAGCACCACATCCAGTTGAAAATTTGGGATATTCAATAAGAAGCACTAAGAAAAGTGTTTCTGGTCCTAAATTTTAACAATCAAGAAAAAAGTTTTTTTTGTAAATAATTTTTTGTTGCTTTTTTTCATGATTATTAAAATTTAGGACCAGACCCACCTTTCTTAGTGCTTCTTATTTACTATCCAAAATTTTCAACTCGATGTGGCTATTCGTGTGAAAATAAGTTAGGAAATAAAAAAAGTGTCGGTAAGGTAGGAATCTGGTCACGTGACCCACTCATCACATGGCCTTAGGAGAAAATATTTACCAGAGAGACTTCGACGCGTTAATCGTCAATTATAAAATTAATATTATGCAAAATAATTAGATAAATGTAAAGAATTTAGAGTAAATCTGGATAACTCCATGTTTAAAGAAGGTTTAGTTAGTTTAATTAATAATCTCCGGTTTGGTATATTATTTATAATTATTTTTTATTCACATTGAATTCTTTTGAATTCCTTGAAGCTTTTTTAATCCCATTTAATTGCTTGGAATGCTTTAAACGGTGTTAGATTTTTTTGAATTCTGTTAACTTCTTCGAAATCTTCTGAATTCCTCGGAATTCCTTAAATTTTCAGAAACACCTGAAATTCTTTGAATTCTCTGAAATCCTTGATTTCTCTGAATTCCTTAAAATCCTTCAATTCTGCGAATTTCTTAAATATTCTGAATTCTCTGAATTCCTTTAATATTCTGGATTGTCCGAATTCCTTAAATACCCTGAATTATATTAATTTCCGGAATTTTCTAAATTTTCTGAATTCTATAAATTCCTTGAATTTTTTTAATTCGTTCGAATTCTCTGAATTCACAGAATTCTATGAATTCGTTGAATTCTCGAAATTCCCTGATATCTCTAAATTCATTCTGCGAATTCCCGAAATTCTCTTCAATTTCTTTAATTATCTGAATTTTTTCAATTCTCCTGAATTTTATGAATTCTCTGAATTCGTTGAATTCCCTGAATTCTATGAGTTTTTTTATTCTATGAATTCCTCAAATTCCCTGAATTCTCGAAATTTCCTGATATCTCTAAATTCATTCTGCGAATTTCCGGGATTCTCTCAGTTTTTTAAATTCTTTTAATTTATTCAATTCTTCTGAATTTTTTAATTCTCTGAATTCATTCAATTCTCTGAATTCATTGAATTCTATGAATTCATTCAATTCTATGATTTCTTTGAATTCACTGAATTCCTTGAAGTCTCTGAACTCCTTGAAGTCTCTGAATTCCTTGAATTCTCTGAATTCACTAAATTCTGTAAATTACCTGAATTCTCCAAATTTCCTGAGTTCTCAGAATTTTATGAATTCCCTGAATTCTTAAAATTCTTGAAATTCCCTGAGATCTCTTAATTTATTCTGCGATTTTTCTAAATTCCTTCAGGTTCTTCAATTCTATTAATTTCTTCCGTTCTTCTGAATATACTGGATTTTGTGAATTCCTTGGATTCTGTGAATTCCGTGAATTCGATTGATTCTACGAATTCCCTTTGTTCAATGAATTCTATAAATTCCCTTAATTCTGTTAATTCCAAAAATTCCCTGAATTTGTAAAATTTTCTGAACCCCCTGAGATCTCTAAATTCGCTCCTTGAATTATCTGAATTCCTGGAATTTTCTGAATTCTCTGAAGTCCTTGAATTCTCGAAATTCCTTGAATTCTCGAAATTCCTTGAATTCTCTTAATTCACTGAATTCTCTTGATTTCTTGAATTCTCTGAATTTCTTGAATTCTCTCAATTCCTTGAAACCCTTGAATTTCTTGAATTCTCTGAACTCCTTGAATAGTCTGAATTCTGTAAATTACCTGAATTTTCCGAATTCCCTAAGTTTCCAGAATTTTATGAATTCCCTGAATTCCGAGAATTTCTGAAATTCCCTGAGATCTCTGAATTAATTCTGTGAATTCTCGCAATTCTTTCCAATCCTTCAATTCAATTAATTTCTTCATATCTTCTAAATTCACTGGAGTTTGTGAATTCCTTGAATTTTGTGAATTTCCTGAATTCTTTTGATTCCACGAATTGCCTGAATTCTATTATTTCTATAAATTCCCTGAATTCTATTAATTCCAAAAATTCTCTGAATTCATAAAATTTTATAAATTCCTTAAATTCTCTCAATTGCTTGAATTCTCTTAATTCCTTGAATTAACTAAATTCCTTGAATTCACTAAATTCCTTGAATTCACTAAATTCCTTGAATTCTCTGAATTTCTTGAATTCTCTTAATTGCTTGAATTCTCTGAATTCCTTGAATTCCTTGAAATTTCTGAACTCCTTGAATTCCCTGAATTCCTTAAATTCTCTGAATTCATTGAATTCAGTGAATTCTGTAAATTACCTGAATTCTATTGATTCCACGAATTCCCTGAATTCTATTATTTCTATAAATTCCCTGAATTCTATTAATTCCACAAATTCCCTGAATTCTTAAAATTTTCAAAATTCCTTAAATTCTCTGAATTGCTTGAATTCCTTGAATTCACTAAATTCCTTGAAATTGCTAAATTCCTTGAATTCTCTGAATTCCTTGAATTCACTGAATTTCTTGCATTCACTTAATTTCTTGCATTCACTGAATTTCTTGAATTCTCTTAATTCCTTGCAATTTGTGAATTCCTTGCAATTTCTGAATTCATTGAATTATCTGAATTCCTTGAATTGTCTGAATTCACTGAATTCTGTAAATTACCTGAATTCTCAAAATTCCCTGAGTTGTCAGAATTTTATTAATTCCCTGAATTCCTAGGATTCTTGCAATTTCCCAAGATCTCTAATTTATTCTGCGAATTCTCGGAATTCTTTTAAGGTCATTATTTCAATCAATTTCATCAGATCTTTTGAATTCACTGGAGTTTGTGAATTCCTTAAATATTTGGAATTCTCTGAATTCTATTGATTCCACGAATTACCTGAATTCTATTAATTCCATATTTGTTGAATTCTCTGAATTCCTTGAAGTCTCTGAATTCCTTGAAGTCTCTGAATTCCTTGAATTCTGTGAATTCCCTGAAATTCTCAGAGATCTATGAATACATTCTGCGAATTCCCGGAATTCTTTCAAGTTCTTCAATTTCATCAATTTCTTCAATTCTCCCCACTTCTTCAATTCTAACAATTCCTGCAATTCTTCTTAATCCACTGGATTCTGTGGATTCCTTCAATCCTTCTGAATTTCAATGAATTCCCTGAATACTACTTACTCCCTGAATCCTGTGAATTTCGCGAATTCCTAGAATTCACTGAACGGCCATACCACGCTGAAAAACCCAGTTCTCGTCAGATCACTGAAGTTAAGCAGCGTTGGACGCGGTTAGTACTTGGATGGGTGACCATTCAAGAATACTGACATGAGTGCTGTTGGCACATCGTGGGTGTGGTGAGCCCACACTTGTAGTTATTTATAACTACAAGAAAAACCTAGAAACATATATATATATCTTAATCATTTTCCGAATTCCCAAAATGTTCTCAATTTTATCTGAATTAGTTTCATTATTTTGAAATCCATGGAATTCAGTGAATTCGTCGAATTATGTGAATTTCAAGAATTCAAGGAATTCAGATAATTGAGGGAATTCTACGAATTCAAAAATGTGGAGGAATTCAGATAATTCTGGAAATTCGATGGAATTCAGAAGATTTTAGAAGAATTACAAAAGAATACATAAAATTTAAAAAATTCAAAAGAATTCAAAGGAATTCAAGTGAATTTCAAATAATACTAAATAATACACTTACCCAGAGAATAATAATTAGTAAACCTCTCCGGTGTTATTTCCTAGGTTATTGGATATTAAAATTAGAGTTTATTTTCAATTAAAAAATAATTTATTTAATCTTAACGTAAAGTGATTAATGGTTCTAAATTATTAATTAATTATTGATGACACTGAGATGGAAAATAAGTTCCACTTAAGGAAAAATGTCTGAAGTAAATCTAAATAGACCTATCTCGTAAATTTAAGAACATCTGCGAGTCATTTTCAAAATTTATTGCATTGCAAAATCAATTTGTGACCTCAAAATAGACTTGATTGCATTTCGACCTTCTCGGAATTGTTGGTGAATTAGTGTCTTGAAGAGCAGCTGCAACTACTTAGTGTTCAAGTAAGCGAAGCTCAATAATCGATCAGTGCGTTTGAGACAGAAGCTCACTTCCTGAGTACATGTAGGCAACATTGTTTCAAACACTTCAATAAATAACCCTACATATTTGTCGCTGTAGAATAATTTTCGTCAGATAAATTATAAATTTTCGATACTTTCAATTTTTTATACTTCAAATCTAGTAGCTTAAATTTGAAAATTTAATTTATAAATATTTTAAATAATTTTTTTCTTAAATATTTGTCGCTGTAAAATAATTCTCGTCAGATAAATTATAAATTTTCGATACTTTCAGTTTCTTATACTTCAAATCTAGTAGCTTAAATTTGAAAATTTAATTTATAAATATTTTATATAATTTTTTTCTGAAATATTTCTCTGCAAAATAATTCTCCTCAGATAAATTATAAATTTTCGATACTTTCAATTGTGTATACTTCAAATCTAGTAGCTTTAATTTGAAAATTTAATTTATAAATTTTAAAATATTTTTGTTCTGAAATATTTGTTGCTGTCAAATAATTCTCGTCAGATAAATTATAAATTTTCGATACTTTCAATTTTTTATACTTCAAATCTAGTAGCTTTAATTTGAAAATTTAATTTATAAATATTTTAAATAATTTTTTTCTGAAATATTTGTCGCTGAAAAATAATTCTCGACAGATAAATGATAAATTTTCGATACTTTCAATTTTGTATACATCAAATCTAGTAGCTTTAATTTGACAATTCAATTTATAAATATTTTTAATAATTTTTTTCTGAAATATTTGTCGCTGTAAAATAATTCTCTTCAGATAAATTATAAATTTTCGATACATTCAATTTTTAATACTTCAAATCTAGTAGCTTAAATTTGAAAATTTAATATATATATATATATATTTTTAATAATTTTTTTCTGAAATATTTGTCTCTGTAAAATAATTCTCGTCAGATAAATTATAAATTTTCGATACTTTCAATTTTGTATACATCAAATCTAGTAGCTTTAATTTCAAAATTTAATTTATAAATATTTTAAAGAATTTTTTTCTGAAAAAGATCTTCTCCTTTCACTACGCTGGGAATCGAACCATAGAACTACTGATTTCCGGGCAGGTGCTTTCCCATTAAGCTACTAGAGAGATCGAGAGAAGAAACTTTTTTCAGAAATACACACATTGTTTTTCTAAATGGTACAAATCTGAAAAGACTTTAAATATTTTTTGTTATTCTCTAATGATAATATAGATTCCTTTATAAATATTTCAATGTGGAAGCTTGAAATTTTAACCTTTAAGCGTGGACGTGATTTCATTTTTGCACTAAAAATGGACCAATATATGAGGGGACATTCGAATAAGTAAGAAATTAATCAATTTTATCAAAATTTATTATTAATAATCTTTTATTCCAGTGGAGGGAGGGACTCACGTATCAAAAGTATGGTGCGGTCTGTGAGACCGCACGGCCACACCTAAAGGTTAAGTCTCTCAAACCTAAAACTTTATTCAACTCTCAACGTTTGAAATAGGAATGTTTCTTCCAAGTTAAATTCAAGTGTAAAATTTTCAAAAAACCAAAATTTTTATAAAATCTAGAATATTTTTATTTAAAAAAAGCGTTAAAATTCGAAGTCTTCAAATATCTGAAGGACTTCATGTTTGAAATCTTTAAATTTTCAATCTTTTAGATTGAATTAGATAGAATATCAAAACTTTTAATTTTCAATCTTTCAAATTTAGAAGCTTTAATTTAAATTTTGAATTTAATTTCCAAATTTAATTAAAAAAATTTTAGACTCCTTTGAATTCTTTTAACTTCCTTTAAATCTCTTAAATTCTTTGGAATTCCTTGAAATCCTTGACTTTCCCGAATTCTCTTTATTCCCTGAATTCTCTGAAATTCTTAAATTTCCTAGATTCCTGCATTCCCTGCATTCCTGCAATTCTCTGAATTCTTTGCATTGAATTCATCGAGTTCTCTGAATTCCTCGAATTCTTTGAATTCCTTGAATTTCCGAAATTCTCAAAAATCCTTGATTTGTCTGAATTCCCTGAAATCCTTGAATTCTCTAAATTGCTTACATTCTTTGAATTTCAAAAATTCTCTGTAATTCCAAAAATTCTCCAAATTATCTGAATTGAGGGAATTCTCTGAATTTCGTGCTTCCTTTGAATTCCATGAAATCCTAGAGTTCCTTGAATTCCTTGAATATTCTAAATTCCTGAGATCCTCTGAATTCTCCGAATTCCTTCCATTCTTAATTCTATAAAATCGTGAAATTCTGTGAATTCGTGCAATTTTATGAATTCCTGAAATTCTCTGAATTCCATGAATTCTCGCATTAGTTTGAAGTCCTTGAAATTTCTCTTAATTCCGTGATTTCCTTGAATTATATGAATTCCTCGAATTCTTGAATTTCCCTGAAATCCCTGAAATTCTGTAAAATCGTCGATTTCTCTGAATTCCCTGAAATCCTTCAATTCTTCTGAATTCTGTCAATTTCTGAAATTCTCTGAAATCTCTACAATGCTCTAAATTCTCTGAATTCACGAAATTCTCTGAATTCGTGCGATTCCGTGAATTCCTTAAATTCTCTGAATTCCACGAATTCTCTGCATTAGTTTGAAGTCCTTGGAATTCTCCTGAATTTCTTCTTTTCTCTGAATTCCGTGAATTCCGTGAATTATATAAATTCCTCGAATTCTCAAAATTTCCTGAAATTCTCTAAAATCCTTGATTCCTCTGAATTCTCTGAAATTCTGGAATTTTCCGAATTCCTTCAATTCTTCTGAATTCCTCTGAAGACTCTCAATTTCCGGAATTCCTTGAATTCCTGAAATACTCTAAAATCCCTGAAATTATCGAAATTGTCTAGAATCCTTGATTTCTCTAAATTCCTCAAAAATTCTCTGAATTCCAAGAATTATCTGAATTCCTTCAAATCTTCTAAATTCTTTTTATTAGTTTGAAGTCCTTTGAATTCAGGGAATTCTCCGGAATTCCCTAAATTCCTTGTTTATTCTGGATACCGTGAAATTCTTGAATTCCCTGATTTCTTTGAATATTCAGAATTCCTGAAATTCTCTAAATTCTCTAAATTCCACCAATTCTTCTGAATTCCTCAGATTTCTTTGCATTAGTTTAAAGTCCTTGGAATTCAGGAAATTCTCCGAAATTCTCTGAATTCCTTGTTTTCTCTGGATTCCGTGAAATCCTTGAATTTCCTGATTTCTTTGAATATTCAGAATTCCTGAAATTCTCTGAATTCTGTAGAGTCTCTGAATTCCTTCAATTCTTCTGAATTCCTCAGAATTCTTTGCATCAGTTTAAAGACCTTGAAATTCAGAAAATTCTCCGGAATTCTCTGAATTCCGTGAAATCCTTAAAGTCCCTGAATTCCTTGAATAAACTGAATTCCTAAAATTGTCTGAATTCCATGAATTCTTCTGAATACCTCTGAATTCTTCTGAATACCTCTGAATTCTTCTGAATACCTTTGAATTCTTCTGAATACCTTTGAATTCTTATGAATACCTTTGAATTCTTCTGAATACCTTTGAATTCTTCTGAATACCTTTGAATTCTTCTGAATACCGCTTAATTCTTTGCAGTAGTTTGAATTCCTTATAATTCAGGGAATTTTTGCGGAATGCTCTGAATTCCTTCAATCACCATAAAGTCTTTCAAATTAAAATTTTTTCTTTACTATTTTAAATTTATCCAAATATACAAAGCCTTAAAAAAGCACTCACAGATTATTCAGACATATTTCCTTAACTATAGATCGTCAAAAGTAAAATTAGAGAATTTAATTTAAAAAAACGTCTAGCAGATATTCGAGATTTTATTTTGACATTGTTACTTAAAATTAAAAATTTGAAGAGACCCTAAAATATAAAATAATCTATTTTCTAATATTCTTGTAAAAATAAGAAACGCGATTTCGATCATGGACCCCAGACAAACTCGCAGACGTCTAATCGGCTACAAAGATATATATAAATAACTATTCTATACATATAAGGGTATGTAGCCGGATTTAGGTACGTACCGTAAGTACTAAGTATGACCAGTAGACAAAGTAGTCATTAGATACGTTACCTATAAAAGAAAATCGATAATGTAACCTTAACTCTTACGATTTTCATGTCTACCAATGTATATTCTTGTATCCTTCATACGTCCCGCGTATAAGCATTCATCTCATCATCAACGATCCAAAGCGTATTGTACATATCTAATGAAGTTCCTCATTATTTTTTAAAGACCACAAACTCATCCCTGCTCATTAAAATTCGCGGCATCTAAAAAAAGGCACCGAAACTGGCATAAATTGAGGTGTCCAAATAATAAGATTCTATTTCGGAAGTTGCATTTTGAAAGGTTCTATTTCGGAAGTTGCATTTTGAAAGGTTATATTTCGGAACTTTCATTTTGAAAGGTTCTGATTCGGGAATAAAAAATTTAAGGGGGATTCGTGTGACTGATAGAGGTTATTTATCATTTGAACATCTGATGTATCCGGAATTAAATGAGGTTATGTAATCCTATCTCCGGAAGAAAAAATATGCCGGAAAAGAATACAAAACGTTACAATATTGTATAAAATTGAGGGTGCTGATGTTCCTCAATACATTTTATAGAGGATTGAAGCTTTCCACATAGAATATTTCAGTTTGCACCTTCCCAGATAGAACCTTTCAATATGCAATTTACCAAAAACCCCGATTTTTTTAAACTAGAATAAGCATGGAGCGGAAAATTGGCATTTTATATTTTCTAAAGAAGCAAGGAACACCATCGAAGACTTATTTGTGCCCTAATAAATATATTTTTCTCAAAAACTCTCAACCAAAATATCATTGAGAATTTGAGAAAAAAAATTGATCAGCGCACTCATTCCAGCAAACATAACAAATAATGATCTAATGCATTGAAAATTAATTAAAAAATTAATATCAAGTTTCTAAAATTTGTAAACAAAATTTTAAAAGAAGTGAAAAAAGCCTGATCCTGTTTGCTGAGAATATCTATTTGAATATTAAAAAGTAAATTTTCCTAAAACTAAAAATACTAAATAATCACGTTGAGTTTCAAATCCAAAAACCAAAAATTAGGCATGTGTAGTTGTAGGTGTTTAAGAGCTCATGCCAAAAAATAAATATTATTTAAAATTCATTAATCATATCGTGAAGTTACAGAATTCATATCAATAGGATCAATTTTTCTCTCCAAAAAAAAAAACGAATTATCAGATGCAAATAAAATAATTGAAGCATGAGCTCTGATCAGAATTTACCAAATTATTGCCTCAAAACTCATTTAAATTCATAGCTTTAAATCTACGCCCCCATTCCATACCGCTCCTCGTCGCGTTTAGGCGGTGTACCGCTCCACATCGCGTTTAAGCGGTGTACCGCTCCACATCGCATTTAGGCGGTGTACCGCTCCACATCGCATTTAGGCGGTGTACCGCTCCACATCGCATTTAGGCGGTGTACCGCTCCACATCGTGTTTGGGCGGTATACAGCTCCACATCGCGTTTGGGCGGAGTACAGCTTTTCTTCGCATTTGATCGCTGTATAGCTCTAAGTCCTATACTTATACACACGACTTGGAGATGTACAGCGACAAAACGCGACGGAGATCTGTACACCGCCTAAACGCGAGATGGAGCGGTATGGAATGGAGGGTTCGAAAAATTGAGACCAAAATGAAAACATGATTATTCTCTTATGAAATAACGAATTTTAATAAATGCAGAATTAATTAGATTTAACCAACGTTTTAAGTAGCATTTCGTGTATGTTTGTATATATACAGTATATATGTACATTTACGAATATAATATACATGTACCTAAACCATATTTTCGACGAGTAGACCTTTTTCGATTCGATAGTAAAACTCGCTAAACGAGTAGACCACAAGATTACAACAATTATCCAAAAAAAGTTAATAAATAAAATTAAAGAAAAAGAATTAAACATAAAATATTCCAACGGACAACGGTGCATTTGCATACTGCAAAATTCTACCTAATTATATATATTTTTCCCTAAAACTCTCATAGATAAGATAAATATATTTTAAATATCAAAAAAATTCTATTTAAACGTTTAATAACTGGTTGAGAAAGCATGTCTTTTCTCAAATGAATGTTCAATGCCTAATAGAAACAAGTTGTTCAAAACTGTAGAATTCCAGATTTGAAAATACAAACGTTGGTCGTATGCAAAGTAGTTTTTTGTCAAATAATTTAATTTTTTTTCGATTTTGGGACCAAGAGACCATACTTCGTTAACAACAAATATGATCCTTTGAGAAACACCAATAGTATGAACTTTAATGGAATGAGCATAGATATATCAATTTTTTAAATTTTATAAGATTTATCATCTCATTTTGAGTAATCATACTCTCATTTCCCTTGCTTTTTCCTTTTACACTAGGACCCCGATTAAGTAACAGTATCGGGAGTCTGAAACGTTCCAATTGGAATGCATAATATTGCGCAATATACTCAACTGAGTACTTGCGCACTGCGGCCCTTCCAAGGCGAAAGTCGCAACCGTCTCTCGCCCTGCGCGCTGAGAAACTGCTTGAGCCAGGAATTCTAGGAGTTACTAAACCGGGTGTTACTAAATCGGGGTCCGAGTGTACTAATGTACCTGAAATTCAAAATAGTCAAATGGAGGATATTTTTGATCCTATATAAAAAAATGTAATCAATTGAATCTTTTGAATTTCAGAAACGATTTGCTTAGCTTGAGTTACATTAAGTGAATCTGAAAATATATAGGTATATAGTCAGATTTTATTGAACTAACATTATCAGAAAATTTTTTTCTGAGAAAAAATGCCTCAATGGAAAGTTTCCTGACGTGGGAGTGTTGTATAAAAGTGTTTCTAACAATTTTAGCTTAAATCGCTAACTGTCAAACTAGAGCTGTCAAGCGCTAGACATTACTGGGTGATGTAGGACCTTGATGACTGTATACAGACATATTGATTACATCGAGGACCAATCAATTATTTAAGTGCCGACCTGACTTACAAAATTCACAGTGTAATGAAGATTCTCAAGGATTTCATACATACCGCAACGAAATGCATGTAATTCGATTTATTGAAATGTGTCTATAATTATTGACAAATTAAAAAATTCGATACCGACATGTTAAAAGAACCTCTCTCGGAGTGCAAGTCTAAAAGGAATATTCTGGCGTTTATCATTTACATTAACCACTCAGCATTTGAATTTCTTAAACTTCAAATTCAATTCCTTTGAATTCACATTGAATTCCTTTGAATTCGCATTAAAATTCCTTTTAATTCAAATTGAATTCCATTAAATTCAAATTTAATTTCTTTGAGTTCATATTGAATTCCACCGAATTCACATTGAATTCCTTCTAATTCAAACTGAATTCCATTAAATTGAAATCTACTTTCTCTGAGTTCGCTTTGAATTACTTTGAAGTCACATTGAATTCCTTTGAATTAACGTTGAATTTATTCAAATTTCCCGTGAATTGTATTCAATTCCTTTGAATTCATGTTTAATTCCTTCGAATTCACATTTAATTCCATTCAATTCACATTGAATTCCTTTGAATTCATATTGAATTACTTTGAATTCATATTGTATTCTTGGGAATTCATATTGATTTCCTTTAAATTCATATTTAATTCCTTTCAATTCCCATTAAATTCACATTGAAAACCTTTGAATTAACATTGAATTTCTTTGAATTCACATTGAATTTCTTTGAATTCATTTTGAACTCACATTGAATTTCTTTGAATCCACATGGGATTTCTTTGAATTCCTTTCAATTCGCATTGAATTCCTTTGAATTCACATGGAACTCCTTCGAATTCCTTTGAATTCACATTCAATTCCTTCGAATTCCTTTAAATTCACATTCAATTCCTTTGAACTCACTCTGAATTCTTTTTATTTCACGTTGAATTCCATCAGATTTTAATTTAATTTCTTTGAGTTCACATTGAATGACTTTGAATTTACATTGAATTTCTTTAAATTAACGTTGAATTTATTAACGTTTACCGCTAATTGCGTTCAATTACTTTGAATACACATGGAATTCCTTTGGATTCACATTGAATTCCTTTGGAGTCACATTGGATTTTTTTAATTCGCATTGAATTCCTTTGATTTAACATTGAATTCCTTGGAATTCACATTGAATTCCTTTGAATCGAATTGACATTGAATTCCTTTCAATTCACTTTGAATTCCATTAAATATAAATTTAATTTTTATGAGTTCGCATTGAATGACATTGAATTCACATTGAATTTCTTTAAATTAACTTTGAATTTACTAAAATTTACCGTCAATTGCATTCAATTCCTTTGAATACACATTGGATTCACATTGAATCCCTTTGAATATACATTGAATTCCTTTGAATTCATTTTGAATTGACATTGAACTCCTTTGAATTCACATTAAATTCCTTTTGATTCGCATTGAATTCTTTTGAATTCACATCGAATTCCTTTGAATTCACATTGAATTCCTTTAAATTCACATTGAATTTCATCGAATTGACATAGAATTCCTTTAAATTCACATTGAGTTCGATTAAATTTAAATTTTATTTCTTTGAGTTCGCATTGAATGGCATTGAATTCACATTGAAGTTCTTTAAATTAGCGTTGGATTTATTGAAATATACCGTCATATACGTTCAATTCCTTTGAATACACATTAAATTACTTTGAATTCACATTGAATTCCTTTGAATTCACATTGAATTCCTTTGAATTCACATATAAAACCTTTGAATTCACATTGAATTCCTTTAAATACACATTTAATTCCTTTGAATTCACATTGAATTCCTTTGAATTCACATTGAATTCCAATAAATTCAAATTCTTTGAGTTTGCATTGAATTACTTTGAATTCCGAATTTCTTACCATTCACGTTGAATTTATTCAAATTAATCGTCAATTTCGTTCAATTCCTTTGAATACACATTGGATTCCTTTGAATTTACATTGAATTCCTTTAAATTCACATTTAATTCCTTTGAATTCCTTTTAATTTATATTGAATTCCACTGAAGTCAAATTGAATTTCTTTGAGTTCACATTGAATTACTTTGAATTCACATTTAATTTCTTTAAATTAACGTTGAATTTATTAAAATTTACCATGAATAGCATACAATTCGTTTGAATTTACATTTAATTCCTTTGAATTCACATTTAATTTCTTTGAATTAGTATTGAATTTATTCAAATTTGCCGTGATTTGCTTTTAATTCCTTTGAATTTACATTACATTCCTTTGAATTCACATTTGATTCTTTTGAATTTATACTTAATTCCACTGAATTACTTTGAATTTCCATTGAGTTCCTTTTAATTCACATTTAAGTCCTTTAAGTTCACATTGAATTACTTTGAATGCACATTGAATTCCTTTAAATTAACATTGAATTTATTAAAATTCACCATGAATTGATTTCAATTCCTCTAAATTCACATTAAACTTGTTTGAACTAACATCGAATTTCTTAAAATTCACCCTGAAATGATTTCAATTTCTTTGAATTCATAATTAGTTCCTTTGAATTCCTTTTGATGCACATTGAATTTCTTTAAATTCAAGGATTTCAAGGAATTCTAGAATTTCAAGAAATTTTTAAAATTCAGCGAATTCAAGAAATTAAGATAATTTAAGGAATTGGGAGAATTCAAGAAACTCTTGGAATTCCTTGAAATATCTAAATTCGTTGAGTTTGTGGAATTCCTTAAATTTGTGATATTCTCTGAAGAATTACTTTCAGGGAATTCAGGAAATCAAGGAGCTCAGATAATTCGGTGAATTTGAGAATTTAAGGAATTGAAGGATTTTAGGGAATTCAGGTAATTTGAGGAAATTAGAGAATTCAAGGATTTCAGGGAATTTGAGGAATTCACAGAATTCGAGGATTTCAGAGAATTCAGAAAATTCAAGGAATTCAGAGAAGTCAAGGAATTCAGACAATTCAAGGAATTCAGAGAATTCAAGGACTTCAGAGAATACAAGGCTTTCAAGGAATTGAGAGAATTCAAGAAATTCAGGGAATTCAGTGAATTAAGAGAATTCAAGGAATTCAGGAAATTCAAGGAATTCAGAGAATTTAAGGAATTTAGAAAATTTTAAGAATTCAGGGAATTTGTGGAATTAATAGAATTCAGGGAATTTATAGAAATAATAGAATTCAGGGAATTGGTGAAATTAACAGAATTCAAAGAATTCAAGGAATTCACCAACTCCAGTGAATTTAGAAGATATGAAGAAATTAATTGAATTGAAGGACTTGAAAGAATTCCGAGAATTCGCAGAATGAATTCAGAGATCTCAGGGAATTTCAAGAATTCTAGGAATTCGGGGAAATCATGAAATTCTGGAAACTTAGGGAATTCGGAGAATTCAGGTAAGTTACAGAATTCAGACAATTCAATGAATCAGAGAATTCAAGGAATTCAAGAAATTCAAGGCTTTCAAGGAATTAAGTAAATCAAGAAGTTCAGGTAATTCGGTGAATTTGGAGAATTCAAGGAATTTAAGAATTTCAGGGAATTCAAGAATTTCAGGGAATTTAAAGAATTCAAGGAATTCAAAGATATAAGATAATTAAAGGAATTAAGAAAATTCTAGGAATTCAACGAATTAAAGGAATTCGTGGAATTCTCTTAATTCCTTGAATTTGTTGAATTTTCGGACTTTGTGGAATTCCTTCATTCCAAAGGCTTTAAAATAATATTAAGAATTCATGGAAATCAAAGAATTCAGGAAATTCAGTTCATTCGATAAAATTGAGGAATTCATGGAATTAAGGAAATTCTAGAAATTCCGGGAATTCTTTAAATTTAAGGATTTCAGGGAATTCGTGGATTTTAAAGAATTTAAGAAATTCACGAAATTAAGATCCCAAAAGAACACAAAGAATTTAAAGAACTCAAAAGAATTCAAAGGAATTCAAAATAATTCTAAATGATATACTAAAAAAAAAGCAGAAAGTTTTTTTTAACATCGAGGTATCGAATTATAATAATTAAAACTCCCAAAATTTTAGATTCATCGATGCATTGTAAAAAATAAAATTTGTTATCGTCGTTAATTCAGAGAAAATATATTTGTAAAGAGTGTATTCGAGTTCTACAATAATAATATTATATTCTACGTACCTATTTCGAATAAAAATGGGCCTATCCTGATTGTATCAGATTTGTTTCCACTCTCTGCGAAAATGACTCGGATTTTTCTCGACTCATTTTATCTATTTATAATTCGTTTCAAAAACTTTTCTTCCACATCTTTTTTACATTTTTTGGAATTTTGAAATTTTTGCACAAATGATCGTACAGTTAAAAATTCACTTGTGCAAAAATCGCAATCTGCCCTTTTAATTTAAGTTCCATAGTGTAGTAGAAATTTTTTGATCAATATCTTTTTTCTCTCTGATGTTTTACTTTTTAGATATTTTTAATAATAATAATAATAATAATCATTATAATAACGCCTATCATCTTCAGCGAATCCGAATTGAGAAAGAACTCCAAAAACATCATGTATAGTCTAATGAGAAAGTGTATCTCATTTTTGTAATATTATTGTTAGCAACTCATGAAATATATCTTACTAAACTCATAATGTATAAAGTAACATTGACGAAAATACAAAATATAAAATTTCAATTAACACAATTCAGTTTTATTTTCTTTATATCCCAAAGTTGCACCACAGATGTTTAAAAATTTATTGAATTTGTTATAAAAAAGTAAGTGCCTGAAAATGGCTTCTTATTTCCTTCCATTTAGCTGAGGGATCGCCAGACGCTGTCACCGACCCTTGTCAACAGAAGGTTTTTTGAAAAATAGAATAAGTGAGATAAGATTATTTTTCCACTTTTAGAAATTCCACACTTATCAGCTTTTAGCATTGAAATTGTTTTTTTTTAAGTTCAGTTTGAAATATTCAATTTTTTGGGATATTGCAAAATAAAAAATAAGTCAATTTACAAAGCCTAGTTCTACAATCTTATCATTGTTAAGGTATGAGAAATCCTTGTCCCTTAGTCGAGATTATGCTTGATCTAAAATGGTTTGATTTGTAACTTTTTAAATTTCAAATCGTACAATATATATATTTTTTTAAATTTCAAACGCCTTTAATTCGAAATTAGTAATTATTTATTATTCTTTCAAAAATGTATTTCTGAATTATTTATATTTTTTGCATATTTTTCTAGCTCCTCTACCCCTTATGTAGCTGAGGGATCGCCAGACGCTGTCACCGACCCTTGTCAGATAACCGACCCTTGTCAGACCCTTGCGATAAGATTATTTTTCCACTTTTAGAAATTCGACAATTATAAGTTTTTAAAATTGAAATTGTTTTTTTCAAGTTCAGTTTGATAATTAATTCAGTTGTAAAATAAAATATAAGTCAATTTACAAAGACTAGTTCTCAAATCTTATCATTTTTAAGGTTAGAATATGAGAAATCATTGTCCCTTTTTCGAGATTTTACTCCATCTAAAATTGTTTCATTTGTAACTTTTTAAATTCAAATTCGTACAATATATATTTTTTTTTAATTTCAAACGCTTTTAAATCGTAATTAGTAATTATTAATTATTGTTTCAAAAATGTACTTCTAAATTATTTATATTTTTAGTATATTTCTCTAGCCCCTCTACCTCTTATGTATCTGGGGGATCGCCAGACGCTGTCACCGACCCTTGTCAGCGGAGGGTCTTTTGAAAATTAGAATAAGTGCGATAAGCTTATTTTTCCACCTTTAGAAATTCCACAATTATAATTTTTTAAAATTGAAACTGTTTTTTTTCAAGTTCAGTTTGATAATTAATTCAGTTGTAAAATAAAATATAAGTCAATTTACAAAGACTAGTTCTCAAATCTTATCATTTTTAAGGTTAGAATATGAGAAATCATTGTCCCTTTTTCGAGATTTTACTCCATCTAAAATTGTTTCATTTGTAACTTTTTAAATTCCAAATCGTACAATATATTTTTCTTTTAAATTTTAAACGCTTTTAATTCGAAATTAGTAATTATTAATTATTGTTTCACAAATGTATTGCTAAATTATTTATATTTTTAGTATATTTCTCTATCCCCCCTACCCTTATGTAGCTGAGGTATCGCCAGACGCTGTCACCGACCCTTGTCAGCAGGGGGTCTTTTGAAAATTAGAGTAAGTGCGATAAGATTATTTTTCTACTTTAAGAAATTCCACAATTATAAGCTTTTAAAATTGAAATTGTTTTTTTTTTAAGTTTAGTTTGAAATATTCAATATTTTGGGATATTGTAAAATAAAAAATAAGTCAATTTACAAAGCCTAGCTCTAAAATCTTATAATTTTTAAGGTTAGAATATGAGAAATAATTGTACCTTTTTCGTGATTTTAATTCATCTAAAATTGTTTGATTTGTAACTTTTTAAATTCAAA
>CAKNYM010052293.1:284144-297108 GCA_932195095.1 Andricus curvator
TCCACAATTATAAGCTTTTAAAATTGAAATTGTTTTTTTTTTAAGTTCAGTTTGAAATATTCAATATTTTGGGATATTGCAAAATATATATATTTTTTTAATTTCAAACGCTTTTAATTCGAAATTAGTAATTATTAATTATTGTTTCAAAAATGTATTGCTAAATTATTTATATTTTTAGTATATTTCTCTATCCCCCCTACCCTTATGTAGCTGAGGGATCGCCAGACGCTGTCACCGACCCCTGTCAGCGGAGGGTCTTTTGAAAATTAGAATAAGTGCGATAAGATTATTTTTCCATTTTTAGAAATTCCACATTAATAAGCTCTTAAAATTGAAATTTTTTTTTTTTAGTTCAGTTTGAAATATTCAATTTTTTGGGATATTGCAAAATAAAAAATAAGTCAATTTACAAAGCCTAGTTCTGAAATCTTATCATTTTTTAGGTTAGAATATGAGAAATCATTGTCCCTTTTTCGAGATTTTACTTGATCTGAAATTGTTTGATTTGTAACTTTTTAAATTCCAAATCTTACAATATATATTTTTTTTTAATTTCAAACGCTTTTAATTCGAAATTAGTATTTATTAATTATGGTTTCAAAAATTTATTTTCAAATTATTTATATTTTTTGCATATTTTTCTAGCTCCTCTACCCCTTATGTAGCTGAGGGATCGCCAGACGCTGTCACCGACCCTTGTCAGCAGAAGGTCTTTTGAAAATCAGAATAAGTGCGATAAGATTATTTTTCCACTTTTAGGAATTCCACAATTATCAGCTGTTAACATTGAAATTGTTTTTTTTAAGTTCAGTTTGAAATATTCAATTTTTTGGGATATTGCAAAATAAAAAATAAGTCAATTTACAAAGCCTATTTCTAAAATCTAATCTTTTTAAAGTTGGAATATGAAAAATCATTGTCCCTTTTTCGAGATTTTACTTGATCTAAAATTGTTTGATTTGTAACTTTTTAAATTCAAAATCATACAATATATTTTTTTTTTTTAATTTCAAACGCTTTTAATTCGAAATTAGTAATTATTGTTTCAAAAATGGATTTCTAAATTATTTATATTTTTAGTTCATTTCTCTAGCCCCACTGCCCCTTATGTAGCTGAGGGATCGCCAGACGCTGGCATCGACCCTTGTCAGCAGAAGGTGTTTTGAAAATTAGAATAAGTGCGATAAGATTATTTTTCCACTTTTAGAAATTCCACAATTATAAGCTTTTAAAATTGAAATTGTTTTTTTTTTAAGTTCAGTTTGAAATATTCAATATTTTGGGATATTGCAAAATATATATATTTTTTTAATTTCAAACGCTTTTAATTCGAAATTAGTAATTATTAATTATTGTTTCAAAAATGTATTGCTAAATTATTTATATTTTTAGTATATTTCTCTATCCCCTCTACCTGTGGGATCGCCAGACGCTGCCCAATGGTCCGGAATGGGAATCTACTTCATAATCATAATTTCATAATTTCAAAAGTTCATAATCGCCTACAGGTCGTATTTCTTATCCGATGCTCAGCACTAAAATTTTAAGCGAATTGTGGCTCACTATTTTTTAATTTTTTCTCATAGAGCAACAATATATAAACAAAAAAAGTGAAAAAATTGGCCATTTCAACTTTGTGAATTTTTATCTCAAGAAAAAACACAGATAGAAACCTATCCGCCGGAATTATTGCACCTGCATTCATAGAACATAATTAATTCTAATAATATTTAACTTAATTATAACAAACAATTTTTATAAACAAATTCTTATTAGTGATTTTTCTCATAGAAACAATTGTTTCGTTTCACGCTAGTTGCTAATATTTTTCATAAGAGTCATAATTTGTAACAAAAAATTAGCATAAGTTAACAATTACTGTTTTTATAAACATTTTTATAAACAAATTCTTTATGAATAAATTTTTTTCACAGTTAAATTGATTTTTCTGATCAAAAGTGAATTGTCTTTAAAGCCATTTATACACTTCAATACATAATTGAATTTTTAACTAAAAAAAAATTATTTTTCTACCAAAAATATATATTTATGAGTAAAAAATATAAGTTTTCAACCAAAAATGGGAGAGTTAAATTTTTCAGTTCATAAAATTAATTATCAACACAAAAAAAAAGATTTGTTAACATAATAGTTACACTTTCAAATGAAATTAAATATATATTTATATATACAATTAAACTGATGAATCTCCAAACAAAAAAATGAATTTTTAACAAAAGAGTTGAACATTCGTAGTAGTGGTTGAATATTTTGAGTAAAAATATTCCTTGTTCAACAAAATAGATGAATTTTTAATCAAAAAGATGGTATTAGTATTTTAAGATTAGTATTTTCTACCAAAAAGATCAATTTTAAACAAAAAATTGAATTTTCAAGCAAAAGTTTATAGTTTTCTACCAAAAAGATGAATTTGCAGCAAAATACATATATTTTCAAACGAATAGTTGAATTTTCGACTAAAAAAAAGATAAATTCTCAATAAAAAATGGAGTAGATCAATTTTCAGTTGAAAAAATTTATTTTCCACCCAAATAAATAAGAATTTTTAACAAAATATTTAAATTTTCCACCACAGAGATGAATTTTTAATTAAAATGAGTTTAATTTTCAGCAAAATAGTTAAATTTTTAACCAAATAGTTGAATTTTCAAACAAAAAAAAGTAATTATCTACCAAAAAGACGAATTTTCATCCAAAAAGATGAATTTTCAACCAAAATGGTGAATTTTCAATCAAGAAGATTAATTTTCAACCAAGAAGATTAATTTTATATTATACTACTAAAGAAAATGATAAATTGTCAGTCAAAAATGGAATAGTTCAATTTTCAGTGGAAAAAATTAATTTTCAACCCAAATAAAAACGAATTTTCAACAAAATAATTGAATTTTCCACCACAGAGATGAATTTTTAATTAAAATGAGTTTAATTTTCAGCCAAATAGTTACATTTTTAACCAAATAGTTGAATTTTCAACGGTAAAAATTAATTTTCAACCAAATAGTTGAATTTTCACCGAAAAAGATGAATTTTCAATGAAGAAGATTAATTTTTAACCAAAAAGACGAATTTTCAACAAAACACAAGAATATTCAACTATATAAATGAATTTTTTACTAAAAAAAAAAGATAAATTGTCAGTCAAAAATGGAATAGTTCAATTTTCAGTAAAAAAAATTAATTTTCAACCCAAATAAAAATGAATTTTCAACCAAATAATTAAATTTTCCACCACAGAGATGAATTTTTAATTAAAATGAGTTTAATTTTCAGCAAAATAGTTAAATTTTGAACCAAATAGTTGAATTTTGAAACAAAAAAATTAATTTTCTACCAAAAAGACGAATTTTCATCCAAAAAGATGAATTTTCAATCAAGAAGATTAATTTTCAACCAAGAAGATTAATTGTATTTTAAACTACTAAAGAAAAAGATAAATTGTTAGTCAAAAATCCAATAGTTCAATTTTCCGTCGAAAAAATTAATTTTCATAAATTTTCATTAATTTTTAACCAAAAAGACGAATTTCCAACAAAAGACAAGAATATTCAACTATATAAATGAACTTTCTACTAAAAAAAAAGATAAATTGTCAGTCAAAAATGGAATAGTTCGATTTTCAGTTGAAAAAATTAATTTTGAACCAAAATAAAAATGAATTTTCAACAAAATAATCAAATTTTCCACCACTGAGATGAATTTTTAATTAAAATTAGTTTAACTTTCAGCAAAATAGTTAAATTTTTAACCAAATAGTTGAGTTTTCAAACTATAATTTAATTATAATTAATTAATTTTTAATTTTAATTTTTTAATTTTAATTATCTACCAAAAAGACGAATTTTCATCCAAAAAGATGAATTTTCAACCAAAATGATGAATTTTCAATCAAGAAGATTAATTTTCAACCAAGAAGATTAATTTTATATTAAACTACTAAAGAAAAAGATAAATTGTTAGTCAAAAATGGAATAGTTCAATATTCAGTCGAAAAAATTAATTTTCAACCCAAATAAAAACGAATTTTCAACAAAATAATCAAATTTTCCACCACTGAGATGAATTTTTAATTAAAATGAGTTTAATTTTCAGCCAAATAGTTACATTTTTAACCAAATAGTTGAATTTTCAACCGAAAAGATTAATTCTCAACCAAATAGTTAAATTTTCATCCAAAAAGATGAATTTTCAACCGAAAAGATTAATTTTCAATAAAGAAGATTAATTTTTAACCAAAAAGACGAATTTGCAACAAAAGACAAAAATAATCAACTATATAAATGAATTTTCTACTACAAAAAAGAAGATAAATTGTCAGTCAAAAATGGATCAGTTCAATTTTCAGTTGAAAAAATTAATTTTGAGCTCAAATCAAAATGAATTTTCAACAAAACAATCAAATTTTCCACCACTGAGATGAATTTTTAATTAAAATGAGTTAAATTTTCAGCCAAATAGTTAAATTTTTAACCAAATAGTTGAATTTTCAACCAAAAACATTAATTTTCTACCAAAAAGACGAATTTTCAACCAAATAGTTGAATTTTCAACCAAACAGCTGAATTTAAAACTAAAATTGTGAATCTGTAACAACAAAAATGAGTTTTTAAAAAAGTAGTTCAACTTTCAACCAAGAAAGTTAATTTTCCACACAAAAAAAGAAGAATTTTCGGACAAATAGTTGAATTTTCATCCAAAAAGATGAATTTTTAACCAAAAAGATGATTCTCAACAAAGATTAATTTTCAACCAAAAAGACGAATTTTTAACGAAATACGTGATTATTCCACTATATAAATGAATTTTCTACTTAAAAAAAAAAGATAAATTGCCAGTCAGAAATGGAATGGTTCAATTTTCAGTTTAAAAAATTAATTTTCAACAAGAAATAAATTTTTAACTAGAATGATGTAATATCCAACTCGATTAGTTAAATTTTCAGTTGAAAACATTATTTTTCAAATAAAAAAACACGAATTTTCAATAAAATAATTAAATTCTTAATTGATATAGCTCATTTTTGAGTTAAAACATTAATTTTCAATAACAAAAAATTCAACAAAATGATTAAATTTTCAACCAGAGATTAATTTAAATTAACTTAATGCAAATGTATTTATTTAAAAAATTATTTATAAATGAAAAATTATTTAATTATAAAAAATTAATTTGAAAATTAATTAAAAATGATTTTTCAACCAAATAGTTGAATTTACAACTAAAAAGGATAAAGGTTAAAATAAAACTAAAATAGTTAAATTTAAAGTTGAAAAATTAATTCCCAGACAAGAAAAAAGTATGTAATAATAAATTTAGTTAAGAGTAACTAACTCGAATATCTGAAAAAGTTAATTAAAAAAAAAATACAAGAGTATACCGCCTTCTACAAGGAAAAGTGTACAAAAGAAATTATTTTCCATTGAAAAAAAAGTTTGTACTGAGTATTAAATAATAATATATTCACTTTATTATATAGGAAGAGATCAATTTATCTGAAACATGTCATAATTACACAGAAACATTCCATCTATTTCCAAATTATTCCTATCCTGAAATACTTTTATCGATGTTTAGTAAAAAAAAATTTAAGCGCTCCAACATTTTTTGAGAAATATTAAAGAATTAGGTGACACATTTTTAAGAAACTAAATTAAAATTTGATTTTAAAACCGCAGCAAATCCTTTTGCCACAATTCGAAGATACAATAAAGATTAATTATTCATAGAAATTGAAATATCTACTATAAAAATCGTAAAGAAAAGTTAAGAGTCTACAATGATATCCAGCAAGTCGTTGTCCGTGACACATCCTTCTACAAAATATTTCGTTACATGCGTGTGCAATATGTACTAGGGTGAAAAATAAATTATTTTCGAATCTGAAATCGCACACAAGCCTCAGCTGTACCTTTTTAGTCAAAATTTTTATTTTTTAAATTATTAATTATTAATTTTTATTTTTTCAATTTCTTGAAAATGCATGTATTAAATTTTTAAATATATAGAATTATCCCCTTTTAGATTACCATAATTTTAAATAATTTAATGAAAATTCTCAACTCATTTGTAGGGAAAATAATTTTTTCTTGTTATTATTTTTCTTAAAAATTAGTTTGAAAATCCTATCTAAATTAAATTAAATCTACCAATTTTCGAATAAATTATCGTAAATATTATACATGTTTTATGATACTGCTTTTCGTTGGAAATTAGTGTTAAAAAAATAATAATTTTGATAAAAAAGCATAAAATTGTTTCCGCAAATTGCGTTTTTGTCGGCGTTTTTTTAAATCGAAAATTGACATTTTTAAACAGAAATCCTTATATTTTAAAGGTTCATAATTTTTAACAATTTGAGGTTACATTAGCCTTTCACAGCAAAAATTGTTATTTAAAAAAAAAACATCATAATTTGACCAATATTTAGGATCTGTTAACAATTTCGAATTATGTTAGTGTTTTTCGTCTGAAACTGGGATTTTTAACTAAAAAATTTGATTTTGAAGACGATTCACAATTTTTAAGAATTTTAGGCTATGCTGGAGTTTTACGCCAAAAATTTGTATTTTAAAACAAAAATCATTAACGTTTGAACAAGATTTGCAATTTAAAACAGTTTCAGGTTATATTAACGGTTTTCACAGGAAATCAATTTTTTTTTAAAGAATCAGTAGATTTTAAAAGTTCATAACTGTTTAACAATTTTAGATTATGTTACAGCGTTTGACAATAAAATTGGTAAATAAAAATAAAAATAATTATAGTTTGAAAAATATTTAGAATCTTTAAACAATTTTGTATTACGCTAGTATTTTTCGCCGGAAATTGATATTTTTAATTTAAAAAAAATTAATTTCAAAGTATTCTCAAATTTGAACAATTTTAGGTTACGTTAGCGTTTAACATAAAAAATTGGTATTTAAAAAAAACATAATTTGAAAAAAATATAAAAAGATAAAAAAATAAAGATTACACTAAATATTTAATTTTTAATTAAATATTAATAAATAATTATTTATTATATAACATTATAATATTATATTTGCAATTTTTGAACAGTTTCTGGTTATATTAAAGTTTTCACAGAAAATCGTTTATTTAAGACAAAAATCATTATAATTTGAATAACATTTCGAATATTTTAATAATTTTGTATTATTTTAGTTTTTTTCGTCGGAAATTAATATTTTTAATAAAAAAAGTTAGATTTCAAAGAAGCTTTATAACTTTTAACAATTTGGGGTTATGTTACCAAAAATTGGTAAGCATCATAATTCGAACAAGATTTAGAATCTTTCAACAATTTTGAATTACGTTAGTGTTTTTCGTCGGAAATTATTATTTTTAATAATAATAAAAAATATTTGAAAGAATTTAACAGTTTAAGGTTATATTAACATTTTCCACAAGAAATCGGTTATTTTAAGCAAAAATAAGTAGATTTCAAAGAAGAAATACAATTCTAAATAATTTCCTGTCGTGTTAACGTTTTTTCGTAGAAAATTATTGGTATTGTTAATGAAAAATCATTAGATTTTAAATAAGTTTAATCAATTTTTAACAATTTTAGGTTACGTTGGCGTTTTACACCGAAAATTGGTATTTTTAATCAAAAATAATTATATTTTGAACAGGATTTAGAATCTTCTAAAATTTTTGGATTATGCCAGTGCTTTTTGTCGGCAATTGGTATTTTTAATTTTTTAAATTATATTTTTAATATTTACCATTTTTGAACAATTTTAGGTTATGTTAACATTTTTCACCGGAAATCGGATATTTTCAACGGAAAACATTAGATTTAGAAGAAGGTTTATAATATTTAATAATTTATTATGTTTTGTTAGTATTCTTCGTTTAAAATTGCTATTGTTAATAAAAAAAATCATTAGATTGTAAAGAACATTTACAATTTTCCAGAAACATTAGGGTTATGTTCGTATTATAATCATTATTATATAATAATTATTATTATACTAATGATTTTTCTTTAAAATAATAAAATTAATGAAAATAATAGAAGCTTTAAGAATTTCGGATTGTGTTTTTCGTCGGAAATAGAAATTTGTATACAAAAAAATCATTTGATTTCGATGAAGTTTAATAATTTTTTAACAATTTTAGGTTAAGTTGGCTTTTTACATCGAAAATTGGTATTTTTAATCAAAAATTATAATTTGAACAAGATTTAGAATCTTATAACAATTTTGGATTATGTTAGTGTTTTTTGTCCGCAATTGGTATTTTTAATTTTGAAAATTATATTTCAAAGAATATTTACAATTTTGGAACTATTTTAGGTTACGTTAACATTTTTCACCGGAAATCGGCTATTTTCAACAGAAAACATTAGATTTTGAAGATTTATAATCTTTAATTATTTATTATGTTTTGTTAGTGTTTTTCGTTTAAAATTGCTATTGTTAATTAAAAAAATCATTAGATTACAACGAATATTTACAATTTCCCAAAATCTTTAGGGTTATGTTTGTATAATTTTCATTATTATATCAATATTGTTATTAAATTATCAGTAGATTAATGATTTGTCTATAAAATAATAAAATTTACAAGCTTGAGGAATTTTGGATTGTATTTTTCATCGGAAATTGAAATTTGTATTAAAAAATCATTAGATTTTAAAGAAGTCTAATAATTTTTTAACAATTTTAGGTTAAGTTGGCTTTTTACATCGAAAATTGGTATTTTCAATCAAAAAGTATAATTTGAACAAGATTGAGAATCTTATAACAATTTTGGATTATGTTAGCGTTTTTTGTCGGCAATTGGTATTTTTAATTTTAAAAATTATATTTTAAATATTTAAAATTTTTGAACAATTTTAGGTTATGTTAACATTTTTCACCGGAATTCGGCTATTTAAAGCAGAAAACATTAGGTTTAAAAGATTTACGATCTTGAATGATTTACTATTATGTTTTGTTAGTGTGTTTCTTTTAAAATTGCTATTATTAATAAAAAAATCATTATATTACGAAGAACATTTACAATTTTCCAAAAACTCTAGGGTTATCTTCGTATTATTATCATTATTATATAATTATTATTATATTAATAATTTTTGTTTAAAATAATACAATTTATAAGATTTAAGAATTTCGGATTATGTTTTTTTGACGGAAATTGGAATTTGTATACAAAAATCATCAGATTTCAAAGAAGTTTAATAATTTTTAAACAATTTTAGGTTAACTTGGCTTTTTACATCGAAAATTGGTATTTTCAATCAAAAATTATAATTTGAACAAAATTTAGAATCTTATAACAATTTTTGATCATGTTAGTGTTTTTTGTCCGCAATTGGTATTTTTAATTTTGAAAATTATATTTCAGAGAATATTTACAATCTTGGAACTATTTTAGGTTACGTTCACATTTTTCACCGGAAATCGTTAGGGTTATGTTCGTATTCTTATCATTATTATATAATTATTATTATTAGATTATTATTAGATTAATGATTTTTGTTTAAAATAATAAAATTTACAAGCTTCATGAATTTCGGATTGTGTTTTTCGTTGGAAATTTAAATTTTTATTAAAAAATTATTACATTTTAAAGAAGTTTAATAATTTTTCAACAATTTTAGGTTAAATTGGCGTTTTACATCGAAAATTTGTATTTTCAATAAAAAATCATTATAATTTAAACAAGATTTAGAATCTTACAACGATTTTGGATTACTAATTTACTGTTATGTTTTGTTATTGTATTTTCATCAAAACTTGGTATTTTAGAACAAAAATGCAACGATTTGATTTTCTATACAAAAATATTATATATTAATTCTGAAATAAAGATATTAACATTCTGTTATTTAAATAATAGCTACTATGAAATGCAAAGATCTTGTATGATTATTAACTTTATATTTTAATTTATAAATTGTCTGAGACAAAAAAAAAGAAAAATCGCGAACACAGATCCCGTGTTCATTTTCTAGAAAAATCAAATTACAATTGTTAAGTTTATTTAATTCAAAATGTTAGTCTTTTTAAATCTAAAATTGATATTTTTAATAAAAACCCCATTTATTAAAAAGAATATTTACAATAAAACTGCATTTTCAAGACGTTGCTAAAATAAAAACAAAACGTGAATAAAAAAGGACAAAACTTAGGCCAGTGTGCGTGTTCAGATTAAAAAAATAATTTTTTTATCACCCTCATATGTACCATAGCTCAAAAAAATTGCACAAATGTTCCAAATTTCATGCTATTTTTTCCGTCACAGCCAGTTCATTATAATAAATCTCGATGACAACTTTGTACGATACCATACATGCCATCCATGTAAAATCTACCCGTGAGTCTAATAAACTTTTTTTTGTCGCCCTAGGGAAAAAGATACATAAGAAAATCAAAATAAACCAGAACCGCAAAGTCACTTATGTATCTTTTTTCTCAGGATGGCAGAATTATTCTATACAATCCCTATTAGTAGGAAACGTATTTACAGCTGAATAATATCTAAGATTCCGTTTTCATATTTCTAAAAAAAAAACTTAATCGTAAACAAAAGGATCGATAGAGAGTATCCATTTTCAAGTAAGAAAAGTACTGCTAAAATAAAACGAAGAAAAAAATGGAGAAAATGTTGATTGGCAGAGTAGATTAGAGGTAGTATTGATAATTAATTAATAATTAAATTGATAGCAAATAATGTGGATACTAGGAAAATATGAAAACTACGACTCCTCAGGTGATGGCTTAATATCTTGACTCAAATCACTGATATCTAACGTTCTGTCCGTTAAACAGTCTGATACAGAATCAGCACTGACACTACTACTTTCCAGTTTTGAATCCTCCAAACTGTCGTTTTCAACGATTTTGCTATCATTCTGCGATTCAACGATTTTGCTATCATTTTTCGATTTCGCATTATTCAACTCCACTTCGAATTCTGCCCAAGGGTTCTCAAATATTGAATTTAAATCTAGATATGCTTTGATATCTACATTTCTTGGTGAATTTTTCTGATAATTCTGAAACAATAAAATGTACCTTGAAAATCCTGGTTTAAGTTATAAAGTTCACATTCGAAAATTGGGAAATGTAGAAAATAGGGGCCACTCAGTTTTTTGAATAAGATTTCTTTTTGGTTGCATTATCAGGGTGTCCAGCGATTCTTCGGAACAAAATTCAAGGTCTTTTCCAGGTGAAGAAATCAAGTTTTTCCAGGTCTACTTTTTTTACATCAAATAATGAAATAACTGTTTTTTATACATGCAAAAAATGAGCCATTTAATTTTTTATTGGCCAACAGTTTCCAAAGAAAGCTTTTGAAATCTTTGTGAATTCGTTAAAATCTATTAAAGTTTTTAAAATCTTTGAAATCTTTCTCAAATTTTTTGAAATCTTTTGAAATCATTATGAAATCTTTGAAATATTTGGGAAATCTTTTGTGTTCGTTCGAAATCATTGAAATTTTTTAAAATATTTTCAAATTTGTTGAAACCTTTTGAAATCGTTTAAAATCTTTGCAATGTTTTGAAATCTTGGAAATCTGGTGTACTGTACACCTTGTACTGTACGCCGTGTTGAAATCTTTGAAATTCTTGAAATATTTTGAAATCCTTATGAATCCTTTAAATATTTATGAAATCTTTTGTATTCGTTAAAATCATTGAAATATTTAAAATCTTTTGAAATTTTCTAAAAAATGTTGAAATCGTTTAAAATGTATTTTTTAAAGTGTATTTTTGAAATCTTTGAAATACATGAAATCTTTTGAAATCTTTACGAATTCTTTGAAATATTAGTAAAATCTTTCGGAAATCTTTCGTATTTGTTGAAATCATTGAAATCTTTTACAAAATTCTGAAACCGTTTAAAATCTTTAAAACGTTTTGAAATGTTTGAAATCTGGTTTATACCTTTTTGAAATGTTTGAAATTCTTGTGTTATTTTGAAAACTCTGAAATATTTGTGAAATCTTTTGCATTCACTTGAAATCATTCAAATATTTAAAATCTTCTAAAAAATGTTGAAATCGTTTAAAATCTTTGAAATGTTTTGAAAACTTTTGAAATCCTCATTAATTCTTTGAAAGATTTGTGAAATCTTCTAAAAAAAATTTGAAATCTTTGAAATCTGGTGTACTGTACCCTTTTTGAAACCTTTGAAATACATGAAATCTTTACGAATTCTTTGAAATATTAGTAAAATCTTTCGGAAATCTTTCGTATTTGTTGAAATCATTGAAATCTTTTACGAAATTTTGAAACCGTTTAAAATCTTTAAAACGTTTTGAAATGTTTGAAATCTGGTTTATACCTTTTTGAAATGTTTGAAATTCTTGTGTTATTTTGAAATCTCTGAAATATTTGTGAAATCTTTTGCATTCATTTGAAATCATTCAAATATTTAAAATCTTCTAAAAAATGTTGAAATCGTTTAAAATCTTTGAAATGTTTTGAAAGCTTTTGAAATCCTCATTAATTCTTTGAAAGATTTGTGAAATCTTTTGAAATCTTCTAAAAAATTTGAAATCGTTTAAAATCTTTGAAATATTTTGAAATCTGGTGTACTGTACCCTTTTTGAAATCTTTGAAATACATGAAATCTATTGAAATCTTTACGAATTCTTTGAAATATTTGTAAAATCTTTCGTATTTGTTGAAATCATTGAAATCTTTTACGAAATTTTGAAATAGTTTCAAATCTTTAAAATGTTTTGAAATCTGGTTTATACCTTTTTGAAATTCTTGTGTTCTTTTGAAATCTTTGAAATATTTGTGAAATCTTTTGCAATCATTTGAAATCATTGAAATATTTAAAATCCTTGTGAAATCTTCTTAAATCTTCTAAAAAATGTTGAAATCATTTAAAATCTTTGAAAGGTTTTTAAATCTTTGACATCTGGTATACTGTACACTGTTTGAAATCTTTGAAAATTTTGTATTCTTTTGAAATCT
>CAKNYM010052293.1:297118-312519 GCA_932195095.1 Andricus curvator
GTTTGAAATCTTTGAAAATTTTGTATTCTTTTGAAATCTTTATGAAACTTTTACGAAATTTTTTAAATATTCGTGAAATGTTTCTGATTTTTGTGAAATCTTCTAAAAATAATGGAAATCGTTTCAAAGCTTTGAAAAGTTTTGAAATCTTAGAAATCTGGTTTACTCCCTTTTTAAAATCTTTGAAATGTTTGGAAATCTTTGTGAAATGTTCGAAATCTTTGTGAAATATTTGAAACCAGGTGTATACGCCTTTTTCACATATTAAAAAATTTTGAAATCTTTCTGAAATGTTCGAAATATTAAAAAAAATTTGTAAAATGTTTCTTAAATCTTTGTTTGTGAAACCTTTGAAATCATTGAATTATTTCTAATATTATAGCCATGGTTCATTCTAATTTTGAAACTGAATTAACATCGACATTTTCACCTAATAATTTTTATAATTTGTAAATTGAGTATCACAAAAAAATGTATACATTAACATTCTACATTAGCGGAAAATAAATTAAAAACGTATAGAATTATTCACAATATTAAAGTCAATAATATACAATATTAAATTGCCATCTATAAAATAATTGTCACCAGTCTAGAAAAAGTGCCTTGAAATCTCTTTATTTATTCTGTAATAAACAAAAGATAAATTATATCTTGATAATTAAAAACTTTTCAGTAGCAATATTTCTTCTAAACGATAGTGTTTCTTTCATAATAGACTAAAAGATTTCAATTACTCTTCACATTTCAATAAAATAACTGTTTTAAAAGCAAAAAAAATCAAATTCAAGGTTCTCGTGAAAAATTCAAGGAGATTTCCAGGTTTTCAAGGTTTAAAAAAAATTCAAGGTGAATTCCAGGTTTTCAAGATTTTCAAGGTCACTGGACACCCTGATTATTTGAAATTTCAAAATAAATGATTTAAATAATTTGGCCGTGTCTATACGCATTCTGAAAGTCCGGTACGAACCGACCGATTTTTTCGCCACGATTTGCCAAACTGTTATGGTACGAATACACTATCAAATAAATAAATAAGAACATTAAAAAAAGTTGATCAAATCGACAAAAATAGCCACAATGTTAAATGAAGACTTTACGGCCGAAAATTCTTTTAAAACAGAGGAAATAGGGTGATTTTCCACAAAAATATGAGAATAAATTCTTTCAAATAAAATTAAAATAGGTACCATATTGAATTAAATATGAAGCGCTTTAAATTCCTAACATTTCTACTAAATATATTGCACGTTCAGGAAAATAGATGAATTTTTAATCAAAAAGATGAATTTTTAACCAAGATATTAATTTTCTACCGAAAAAGTAAAATTTTCAACAATATACGTGAATTTTCAACCAAATATTTCAATTTTTTGCGAAAAAAAATTTTCAACAAAAAAGGAAACAGTTAAATTTTTAGTCAAAAAATTAACTGTTAACCAAAATAAAAACGAATCTTCAACAAAATAGTTAAATTTCCAACCAAAAAGGTGAATTTTCAACAAAGAATAATTTTCTACCAAAAAAACAAAATACATGAAATTTCAACCAACAACATTAATTTTCTACCAAAAAGACGAATTCAAAACAGAGATGAATTTTTAATTAAAATGAGAATCTTTGAACAAACAAATTTATTTTCTACCAAAAAGACGAATTTTCAACAAATGAGTTGAGTTTTCAAGATAAAAAATCGAATGTTTTAGAAAATCTTTTACTTTTAATCCCGAAAAGATGAATTTGCAACAAAAGGTTAATTTTCAACCAAGAAAGATGAATTTTTAAAATAAATTAATAATTTTCAATCAAACAGTTTAATTATTAATGCTTTTTATAATGTTTAAATCTTAAACCACGATTTTTAATGTTTCGAATTCATAGTCAGTTAAGTATTGCTATCTTTTTTAAATCATACAATTTTAACTTATTTTAATGAAAATCAAATAATTTTCAACTTTTTTTTAACATAACCTTAGCACAATTTTAAAGTTTTTTTTATCTACAATTACCTAGCTATGAAGAATTTTAATTGAAAATAGTACAATTTCAAACCATTTTCAAACGATAAATAGTTTAGTGTTTAAATTCTAAATCCAAATTTTTTCAATTATAGTTATTTCCAATCACCATACATTTAATTATGACGATTGACAAAATTAATATTTAAATTATCAAAATTAAATGTATGGTGTCTGAAAAGAACTATAATTGAAAAAATTAGGAATTAGAATTTAAACGTTGAACATTTTGTCCTTCCAAACTTAAATTGTTCAAAATTGTACAATTTTGAATTAAAATCCTTTACAGCTAAATAATTGTAAAATAGAAAAGGTTAAGGTTGGAATAATTTCATGTTAACAACATTTAAAACTTGGCTGTAATGTACATAATTAAAAATTGTATACTTTGAAAAAGAAAGCCTTTTAAAGTCTCAGTTTAAGATTTAGGCATTACAGACTTTCTCGTATTCACAATTTACATAAATTGTTTCGAATTAAAATATTTCCAATTGAAAGCCTTGATAATTAAAAACAATTTTAAACTGAAAAAGTTTAAAGAATCATTTCAATGAAACTTTATAATTTAGAGAATTTAAACATTTTTCCCGGCATCATTTTTAAAAGATCGGAGCCACTAAAGTATTTCGAATTTTTTCAAATAATCGACTCGAAATGAAATAGTTACATTTTCAATTTAAAAAAAATTAACTTTCAACAGAAAAAAAGGACAAAATAGTTCAATTTTCAATCAAAGTGATGAATTTTCAACTACAACGATGAATCTTTAACTGAAAAAGTCGAATTTTCAACCAAAAACATGAATTTTCAACAAAAAAGATTAAAGTTTAACTAAAAAATAAATTTTCAACTAAAAATAATTTTCAACTAAAATGACGGAATATTCAACTGAATTAGTAAAATTTTAGGTTAAAAAAAATGTCAACGAAGAAGATTAATTTTCTACTAAAATGATGAAGCTTTAACTGTAGCAGTTGAATTTAAAAAATGCATTTCTAACAACAGTTAAATTTTGAACGAAATAGTTAAATTTTCCACTAAAAAAGAACAATTTTCAACAAAATAGTTCAGTTTTCAATAAAAAAAAGGTTTTAAATTACGATGATGAATCATCAACCAAAACATTATTTTTTTTAAAGTAGTTTCAGTTTCAACTCAGTAATTGAATTTTCAACCAAAAAAGATTTACATTTAAATGAAGATACATTTTCAACTAAAAATAGAACAGTTAAATTTGCAGTAAAAATATTAATTTTCAGCTAAAATTAAATTTTAGTTGAAAATTAATTTCTTTTTATTGAAAATTCTTTTTGTTTTTTTTTTGGTTCAGAACTAATTTTTTAACTAAAAATTTAATTACACTGTGTTTAGTTCTTTTTTTTTAGTTGAAAATTCAACTATTTGATTCAAAATTATTTTGTTGTATTAAAGATTAATCATTAACGTTAAACATTTACTTCTTTGGTTAAAAAATTAACATTTTTTTAAAATCATTTTTTTGTTTTAAATTTAATTTTTTTAACTGAAAATTTAAATAATCCGTTTTTACTTTTTGGTTGAAAATGTATCTTCTTCACTTGAAAATACAACTATTTGGTTCAAAATTCATTTTTTCATCAAAGATCAATCATTATGGTTAAAAATTTATTTCTTTGGTTCAAAAATTAACTATTTAATTGAAAATAATTTTTGTTTTCGGTTCAAAATTAATTTTTTAAACTCAAAATTTAACTAATCCATGTTTGGTTGAAAATTTATCTTTTATAGTTGAAAATTTAGCTTTTTTGGTAGACTAGTGATCTTCTTAATCTTTCTGGTCCTTTCATGGGTTTTATGGTCAAAGACGTTTAATGAGACAAGGTCATGTTACCGCGAAGTTATTAAAAATAAACAAAATAAATTACACCGTGTTTGGTTAAAAACAAAAATTATAGTGGAAAATTCAACTACTGGGTTCAAAATTATTTTTTTTATTCAAGATTTATCATGATAGTTGATAATTCATTGCTTTTTCATGAAAATTTAACTATTTTGTTAAAAATTATTTTTTTTTGGTTCAGAACTAATTTTCTTTAACTGAAAATTTAATTACACCGTGTTTGGTTAAATAAAATTTTGTTTAGTTAAAATTTGAACTATTTGGTTCCAAATTCATTATGTATTTAAGATTTATAGTTTAGTTGAAAATTCATTTCTTTTTCTTGAAAATTTAACTATTTTGTTTTGTAAATTACTTTTTTTTTGTGGTTCACAACTAATTTTTTGAACTGAAAATTTAATTACACTGTGTTTGGTTCATTTTTTTTTGGTTGGAAATTCATTTCTTTTTATTGAAAACTTAAGAATTTTGTTGAAAATTCATTTTTTATGGTTCAGAACTAATTTTTTTAACTGAAAGATTAATTACACTGTTTGGTTAAACAAAAATTTTTTAGTTGAAGATTCAACTATTTGGTTCAAAATTAATTTTCTTCATTTAAGATTTATCATGATAGTTGAAAATGCATTTCTTTTTATTGAAAATGTAACTATTTTGTTGAAAATTCTTTTTTTTCGTTCAGAAATAATTCTTTAAACTGAGAATTTAATTACACCGTGTTTGGTTAAAAAATTTGTTTCGTTTAGTTGAAAATTGAACTATTTGGTTCAAAATTCATTTTTTTAATTTAAGATTTGTAGTTTAGTTGAAAATTAATTTCTTTTTATTGAAAATTTAACTATTTCTTGAAAATTCTTTTTTTTGGTTCAGAACTAATTTTTTTTTAATGAAAATTTAATTACACCGTGTTTGGTTAAATAAAATTTTGTTTAGTTGAAATTTGAACTATTTGGTTCCAAATTCATTATGTATTTAAGATTTATAGTTTAGTTGAAAATTCATTTCTTTTTCTTGAAAATTTAACTATTTTGTTTTGTAAATTACTTTTTTTTTGTGGTTCACAACTAATTTTTTAACCGAAAATTTAATCACACTGTGTTTGGTTCATTTTTTTGGTTGAAAATTAATTTCTTTTTATTGAAAACTTAAGAATTTGGTTGAAAAATCATTTTTTTATGGTTCAGAACAAATTTTTTTAACTGAAATATTAATTACACTGTTTGGTTAAAAACAAATTTTTTTAGTTGAAAATTCAACTATTTGTTTCAAAATTAATTTTTTTTCTCACTTAAGATCTATCATGATAGTTGAAAATGCATCTCTTTTTATTGAAAATGTAACTATTTTGTTGAAAATTCTTTTTCTTTTTGGTTCAGAACTAATTTTTTAACCGAAAATTTAATTACACCGTGTTTGGTTAAAAAAAAAAGTTTCGTTTAGTTGAAAATTGAACTATTTGGTTCAAAATTCTTTTTTTTTTATAGTTTAGTTGAAAATTCATTTCTTCTTACTGAAAATTTAAGTATTTTGTTGAAAATTCTTTTTTTTTTTTGGTTCTTAACTAATTTTTTAACCGAAAATTTAATTACACCGTTTGGTTAAAAAAAATTTTTCATTTAGTTGAAAATTGAACTATTTGGTTCAAAATACATTTTTTTAATTTAAGATTTATAGTTTAGTTGAAAATTCATTTCTTTTTATAGAAAATTTAAAAATTTTGTTGAAAACTAATTTTTTTAACTGAAAGATTAATTACACCGTGTTTGGTTGAAAAAAATTTTTTAGTCGAAAATTCAACTATTTGGTTCACAATTAATTTTTTTGTTATTTATAAGATTTGTCATGATAGTTTAAAATTAATTACTTTTCATTGAAAATTTAACAATTTTGTTGAAAATGCATTTCTTTTTATTTGGTTCAGAACTTTTTTTTTACTGAAAATTTAATTACACCGTGTGTGGTTAAAAATTGAACTATTTGGTTCAAAATTCATTTATTTTTATTTATGATGCATCAATGTAAATGAAAATTCATTTCTTTTTATTGAAAATTTAACTATTTTGTTGAAATATTCTTTTTTTGGTTCAGAATTAATTCTTTGAATTAAAAATTTAATTACAATGTGTTTGATTCATTTTTTTTTACTTGAAAATTCATTTCTTTTTATAGAAAATTTAAGAATTTTGTGGAAAATCCATTTTCAGAACTAATCGTTTTTAACTGAAACATTAATTACACCGTGTTTGGTTGAAAATTCAACTATTTGGTTCAAAATTAATTTGTTTTATTTAAGATTTATCATGATAGTTGAAAATTAATTTCCTTTTATTGAAAATTTAACTATTTTGTTCAAAATTCTCTTTTTTTTGGTACAGAACTAATTTTCTTTAACTGAAAATTTAATTACACCGTGTTTGGTTGAAAATTGAACTATTTGGTTCAAAATTCATTTATATTTAGTTATGATGTATCAATGTTGATGAAAATTCATTTCCTTTTATTGAAAATTTAACTATTTTGTTGAAAATTCTTTTTTTTTTCGTTCAGAACGAATTTTTTTAACTGAGAATTTAATCACGCCGTGTTTAGTTGGAAATTAAATTATTTGGTTCAAAATGCATTTATATTTATTTATGATGTATCAATGTATATTAAAATTAATTTCTTTTTCTTGAAAATTTAACTACTTTGTTGAAAATTCTTTCTTTTTTTTTGGATCAGAAGTAATTCTTTGAATTAAAAATTTAATTACAATGTGTTTGGTTCATTTTTTTTTTTACTTGAAAATTCATTTCTTTCTATTGAAAATTTAAGAATTTTGTTGAAAATTCATTTTTTTTTGTTTCAGAACTAATTATTTTTAACTGAAAGATAAATTACACCGTATTTGGCTGAAAATGCAACTATTTGGTTCAAAATTCATTTATTTTAATTGAAAATTTAACTACTTTGTTGAAAATTCTTTTTTTTTTGGTTCAGAACTAATTTTTTTTACTGAAAATTTAATTACACCGTGTGTGGTTGAAAATTGAACTATTTGGTTCAAAATTCATTTATTTTTATTTATGATGTATCATGATAGTTGAAAATTCATTTCTTTTTATTGGAAATTTAACTATTTTGTTGAAATTTTTTTTTGCTTGGTTCAGAATTAATTCTTTGAATTAAAAATTTAATTACAATGTGTTTGGTTCATTTTTTTTTACTTTAAAATTCATTTTTTTTTATTGAAAATTTAAGAATTTTTTTGAAAATCCATCTTTGAAAATTCTTTTTTTTTTGTTTGGTTCAGAACTAATTTTTTCAACTGAACATTTAATTGCACCGTGTTTGGTTGAAAATTCAACTATTTGGCTCAAAATTCATTTATTTATATTTATGATGCATCAATGTAAATGAAAATTCATTTCTTGTTATTGAAAATTTAACTATTTTGTTGAAAAATCTTTTTTTTTTTGTTCAGAATTCTTTGAATTAAAAATTTAATTACAATGTGTTTGGTTCATTTTTTTTACTTGAAAATTCATTCCTTTCTATTGAAAATTTAAGAATTTTGTTGAAAATCCATTTTCAGAACTAATCGTTTTTAACTGAAAGATAAATTACACCGGGTTTGGTTGAAAATTCAACTATTTGTTTCAAAATTCATTTATTTTTATTGAAAATTTAACTATTGTGTTGAAAATTCTTTTTTTTTTTGGTTCAGAACTAATTTTTTCAACTGAACATTTAATTGCACCGTGTTTGGTTGAAAATTCAACTATTTGGTTCAAAATTCATTTATTTTTATTTATGATGTATCAATGTAGATGAAAATTCATTTCCTTTTATTGAAAATTCAACTATTTTGTTGAAAATTCTTTTTTTTTCGTTCAGAACTAATTTTTTTGACTGAATATTCAATTAAATTTTAGGAAAGATCCGATCAAAAAATTTTAAAACATTACAATTAATGGTTAAAATATTTAAGAAAATCTTGAAGTTTAGAAGTGTTAAAATTTGAAGTCCTTTCAAACCAATCGACAAACAAACGTTTTAAGTATTTAAAAATATATAAATTAAAGCTATAAAATGCGGATACTGTCAGGATTTGGTACATATTCTTTCAAAAGGTTATAAAAAATGTTAGAAAATTATAATTTTAATCTTTCTGTTCGTTTTATAGTCAAAGACGTTTAATGCGACGAGGTTATGTTACAGCGAAGTTATTATAAATAAACAAAATAAATACATTAAACAGCAAACAAGAAAATAATAAAATCAAAGAAAAGTTCCGAGATTACGCGTTCTTGCAGCTTTGACAGGAAAAAATGGACAATACGTAATAAAAACGTAAAAAGTCGCGTCAGCATTTTGAGGTTAGGTTTGAAAATTTAAGTTTTCGAGCCACGAAATTGAATATTTACCTTCTTTCCGTAATTTTGCCTGCTCGAATTTTTGAAAGGAGAGTAAGGGCTACTTTGATTAGATCCTGGACTGTTATAGAAATTATTTCTGCGATTATTATAACCTCCCGAGTAGCTTCCTCCCGATCCTTGCCAATTACCGCTATTATTTCTCTGAGACATGGGCGAACTCGTTTGGAAGGGAATAAAATCGCCTCCGCTATTTTGAACTTCTTGATAATTTCCAGCCTGATTATCGCTTCGAAAATTATCATACATCACCCTGTTGGAATTATGCGAATTGTTTCTGTTGCCACCGGAGCCCCTGTTGCCTAAGGGGGACGAGTAACTTTGGTTTCCATTCATCCTACTCAGCGGTGACTTTTTCATTTCGATTTCTCAGAGAATAAATCAGATTTGTAAGATAAATTCTAATCTTTGAAGGATTTAATAATAAAACTGACCAAAACGGGATACAAAATGAAAGCAAACAATCACAGATACCAGTGATGACTCCTGATGACAACTGATGACTGAGGAAGAGAGGATGACCAGATAAAGGTGACCATAGGATTTTTTCTGCCGACTGCCGTTGAGGTCGCTAGTGGTCACAAGCGCGGGAATTTTCAAATTAACAAGCTTCATTATTTAGTTTAACAGCCAAATAGTTGAATTTTCAACAAAAACAAAATTTCATTCAAATTCGGATAAGTTCTTAACTTAAAATAGAACATTTGAATTTTCAGTGAAAAACCATTAATTTTCTACCACGAAAGACGAATTTTCAAACCAATAGTTGAATTTTCAACTAAAAAACATAAATTTTCAAAAACAACCCGATTATTTGAATTTTCACATAAAAAACTTAATTTCATTAATTTTTTTATGAAAAAAGACCTCCTTGTGCTCCGCTGGAAGTCGATACTACAGATTTAACCATTATGAATAATCTTTAATTCAAAAATGAAACAGTGATTACTTAATTTTTCAGTTAAAAAAAAAAATTAATTTTGAACCAAAAAAAATGTTTTGCAACAAAATAGTTGAATTTTCAACTAAAAAAGATCAATTTTCAATCAAAAGCGGAGTAATTGAATATTCAGTTTGAAAAATTAGTTCTGAATAAACAAATCGAATTTTCAAGAAAATAGTGAAATTTTCAATTAAAAAAATGAACGTTCAACTATAAGGATCAATCTTAAATATAAACCAAAGTTAAATTTGAACCAAATAGTTGAATTTTTAACTATAAAACATAAATTTTCAACCGCAAATGGATTATTTAAATTTTCAGTTAAAAAAATTAATTTTGAACCAAAAAAAAAATTATTTTCAACAAAATAGTTGAATTTTCAACTAAAAAAGATCAATTTTCAACCAAACACAGAGTAATTGAATATTCAGTTGAAAAAATTAGTTCTGAATAAAAAAAAATAGAATTTTCAACAAAATAGTGAAATTTTCAATTAAAAAAATGAATTTTCAACTATAACGATCAATCTTAAATATAAAAAAAGTTAAAGTTGAACCAAATAGTTGAATTTTCAACTAAAAACATACATTTTCAAATAAAAAACATAAATTTTCAACTACAAACGGATTATTTAAATTTTCAGATAAAAAAATGAATTTTGAACAAAAAAAAATTATTTTCAAGAGAAGAAGATAGATTTTCAACCAAAAAGTAAAAAACGGATTATTTAAATTTTCAGTTAAATTTTTGTTTTCAAAAAAATATTTAAATTTTCAATAAAAAGAAATTAATTTTCAACTGTAACGATAAATATGTTCAATATATTTACATTTTCAGTTTAAAAATTCCATTTTGAATAACAAAAAATAATTTTCAACAAAATAGTTGAATTTTCAACCAAAAAAGAACAATTTTCAACCAACCGGGTAACAAGCGTTGAATTCAGAAGAATTAATATTTTCAGGTTTCAGCGTAAAAGTGAAGATTATTTTATTCTTTTGAATGCGCGATTTTTCCATCTGTCTAAAATGCCATTATAAGAATAGGATATCTCCGAAACTAATTCACTTCTATTCCCACAGCGACAGCCGCATAGTTTCCTATTCCCCAAAAGAGAACGTGTTTTCAATATATTTAATTCCTTCTAATTGTACCGGTAGGCACACCTCACATAGATGTTTTGTATTCCCCCGAAGTGCTCATATTTTGAGTTTATTTAATTCCTTCTAATTCGTTCACAAAATATGTGTAATAAATTGTTTTAATTCCTTCATGTGGAATATAAGTTTTGAAATTTTAATTCTATTCAATTCAAGTCTGCCTCTTTCGAATTAAAATTATTTTAATTCTCACATTTCAATAGATTTTATTTGTAATGTATTCTCCTCAATGTTAGCAAAGATTAATGAATTTTTTTAAACGTTTAAATAAATGATTAAAATATAAATAAATATAAATTTGAATCTTTTCCGAATGTATAAGTTATAAAACGATTTAATAATGAAAAAAAAGTTAAATAAGTGCATCATAAATATGTAAATTGATAATAATATGGCCACGCTGAAAAAACCAGTTCTCGTCAGATCACTGAAGTTAAGCAGCGTTGGGCGCGGTTAGTACTAGGATGGGTGACCATTCGAGAATACTGTGTGCTGTTGGCATATTATGGGTGTGGTGAGCCCAGACTTGTAGTTATTTATAACTACAAGAAAAACTATCCACCTAGAAACACTACCCGAATTGGGTAGTGTCACGCCTACCCTGAAAGGGAAATGGCTTAATGGTATACATACATACACATAATTATTTTAAATAATTATAATAATCTTCCTTGTAGTATAATAAAAGAATAATTATTTAATAATGTTATTGAAATGTGTGATAAAATAAATAATTAATATTAAAAAAAAGGAAGAAATATAAAATTACAGTAATAATGAATGTACATTTTGTTAAATCTCTTGAAATCTTTTTAATTATTTACAAATCCTTTAAAAATAATCTCTAATTATTAATTGCTTCACTGCATAATCATTTGAATTCTCAGAAATCCTGTAAAATTTCTTGAAAATCCTTTGAAATCTACCGAAATTCGCTCAAATCTATTGAAATCTCTTAAAATCCTTTATATTTTCTTAAATCACTAAAAATGTCTTGGAATCTTTTTAAATTTCTGGCAAATCCTAAAACCTTTTTCAATTCTATTATAATAGGTTTATATTATATCACTTCGTTACAATTTATATATCTATATATTATAAAATTCTTTTGAAATATACTTCTCACCTATTTTTATTAAAAAATCACCTTTTCTATCATATATAGTTTGTATCAGTAAAATTTAATACATAATGTGTTGCTTTTTAAAAACAAACTTTAAACATGTTCTAAGCATTGTAATTATTTATAATAGAGCACTGGTAAATATATTAATATTACATATATTAATAAAAACAAGTTTGTATAATTCTGATTGGCTTTTTCTTTATCACATGCAAATGAAAGTATAATAAATCATAAAATAAATATAATATCATAAAATATAAAATATTTATTAATGAGAAAACAATCCATAAATTTCAATTCCATATAGCGTTCTCAAAGCGAAATTATTTTAATCTTTTCTATTCCTTCTTTTACACTCTTCTACTTTTTAATTCTTTTTAATACGCTTCCATTAAATTTTACTACGTCGATTGAGGGGAATAGGATTTGCACTTTTTCTTTTCCCGTTGGGGGATTTTTAGACGGAGGAAAAATCGCGCATTCATAGGAATAAAAATTTTTAATTCTTCTGAATTCAACGCTTGTTACCGGGAAATGCGGAATAATTGAATATTCAGTTGAAAGAATTAGTTCTGATTAAAAAAATAGAATTTTCAACACAATAGTTAAATTTCTAATAATAAAAAGAATGAATTTTCAACTATAGCGATCAATCTTAAATATAAAAAAAGTTAATTTTGAACCAAAATTTATCTGCTTTTGGTGAAAATTTAACTATTTGTTGATAATTCGTTTTTTGTTGGTTAAAAGAGTACTTTCATTTTTTTAAATTTCATCTTTTTGGTTAAAAATTGATTTATTTGGTTGAAAATTTAACTGTATTGTTGAAAATTCGTTTGTTTTTTAGTTGAAAATTTATTTTACTAACTGAAATTTATCCTCGTTTATTTTCGGCTGGAAATTTATCTTTTTAGTTTAAAATTCATCAATTTGGTTGAAAATTAAATTTTTTTAGTTAAAGATTCACCATTTTAGTTGAAAATTCACTTTAACTATTCCATTTTTTGTCAACAATTTATATTTTTCATAAAAATGTAATCTTCTTGGTTGAAAATTATACTATTTCGTTGAAAATTTACTTTAATTTGATTGAAAATTAATTTTTTTACTGAAAATTTAACTATTCTATTTTTAGTTGAAAATTTATCTGTTTTCAGTGACAATTCAATTATTTGTTGAAAATCCGTCTTTTTTAGTAAAAGAATACTCTCATTAGTTGAAATTTTATCTTTTTGGTTGAAAATTCATTTCTTTGGTTGAAAATTTAACTTTTTTGTTGAAAATTCGTTTGTTTTCTGGTTGAAAATTTATTTTTCTGACATTTTAACTGTTCTAATTTTGGTTGAAAATTGATTTTTTTTTAGATGAAAATTCATGCACTTTATTGAAAATTAACCTTTTTTCGGTAGAAAATTAATCTTTTGGGTTGAAGATTCAACGAACTATTTGATTAAAAATTCATATTCTTGGTTGAAAATTCATGATTTTAGTTAAAAATTATTTTCTTTGGTTGAAAATCTATCTTTTTGACTTGAAAACACAAACTAAAAAGTGTTTAAAATATATTTAGAAGCAAAATTTATTTTGCATTAACATTATTAATCTTCTAGGTCTATGGTTGGTTTTATACGTAAAAGAATTTTGAAATTGCGATATTCTATCAACCCTGAATAAGGCACTGTTTCATGCGAATAATATGTTTTCTATTACTTTGACTTGTTTTATCATTTAAATTTAGCGCCTTTTCCAATTTAAAGCTATATACGTTTTCCCGCGATACCACGCTGGAAACACCAGTTCTCGTAAGATCACTGAAGTTAAGCATTGTTGGGCGCGGTTAGTACTTGGATGGGTAACCGTTCAGGAATACCTGCGTGCTGTTGGCCCGTCGTGGGTGTGGTGGGCCCACATTGGTAGTAAATATCCACCTAGAAACACTACCCGAATCGGGTAGTGAGGCAATGAACTTTCGAGTTCGAACTGCTAATCTATGTATGTATGTATACGTTTTCCCGCGAAATTTACATAATATAATTATTGTTAATAAAGATAGAAAATACGATTTTTTCAATCCTAATTTAAAATGCTCATAAATGCTCATTAAATTCTCGAAGCACAGAAAGGAAAATAAATTTTTAATTTAGAAGATTAATTTTCTGCCAAAAAGCAACGAATTTTAACAAATATAGTTAAGTTTGCAATAAAAAAAAAATAATTTTTAACTAAGTAATTAAATTTTCGTTACAAAAGATGAATTTTCAAACAAGAAGATTTATTTTCTACCAGAAATAACAATTTCAAAAAAATATGTTAAATTTTGAACAAAAAAAAGAACTAATTTTTAATATACATTTTTTTTATTTTCTATCATTTTTCACCTGAAAAGATTTTCTAATATTTATAAAATATTTATTTAAAAACCAACGAATTTTCAAGAAAGAGTTACACTTTCTATAAAAAAATGATTTTTTCACTAAGAAGATTTATTTTAAACCAATAAAAAACGAATAGAAGAGTTACATTTTCAACCAAAAACAACGAATTTTCAAAAAATAGTTAATTTTTCAAGTAAAAATATCAAAATTGAACCTTGAAAAGCAATTCTCTATAAAAGAATAACGAATTTAAAAAATATTTATTTCAATTAATGATAATCAAGAAAAAAAATTAATAATTTAGATTATTCTCGAACAAATAGAAAATCAAATAGAATAGTTAAATTCTCAAACAAAAACAACGAATTTGCCAAAAATAGTTGAATTTTCAATCAAAAACATTAATTTTTAACCTTCAAAATTAATTTTCTACCAAAAAACGAATTTGAAAGAAAAAATATTTAAATTTTAAACAACAAAAAAAGAAAGAATTTGGAACCAAACAGTTAAATTTTAAACCAAAAAACAACGAATTGAAAAAATATATTAATAGTTAAATTTTAAACAAAAAAAAAAACACTAATTTCCAATATAAATGTTTTATTTAAACCATTTTTCGCGGCTAAGAAAGATTTTAAACATTTCAAAGTTCAAAAGATTTATGATTTGTAAACACAATTTCGCAATTTTGCAGTTACAAACTTAAAAAAAAATTGAGTAACTTTAAGAGACATTTAAAAGTGTTGAAAAGATTGAAAAATAATTTTAAACTTGAAAAGATTTCAAAACAATTAAAACAAAATGTAGATTTTTAAAGATTTCGAACAAAAAGTTTAGAAACTTTTTGAAAATTTTGAATGGTTTCAAGAGAATATTCTTGAGAATCATAGGAAAATTTGAAAGGATTTTTTGTTATTAAAAATTAATTCTTAGAGAAAATTTAAAAAGATTTTAAATAAGAGTAGTTACATTTTCAATAAAAAAAAAGATGAATTTTTAACAAAGTAGTTAAATTAACTCTTTTTCGGGATTCTACATTTATCTCATTTATGAAATTTTTAAAAATGTTTTAAAATAGTTTTGAATTTTCTTTGAAAATTATATTCCAAAATAAAAAAAAGGATAAAAAGCTTTCCCAGGAATCTTAAGAAAAAAGTTTTATTTTCTTGAAACCCTTGAAAATTCTTGAAAAGGTTCCAAAATTTTATTTCAAAATCTTGAAAAATCTATATTTTCTTTTAAATCTTCTAAATATTAAAATTATTTGTTAACGGTTTCAAAACTATGTTGATTAAAAAATTGTCATAAAAGAATCTGGAAGATTTTAAGGCAATTTTTATCATTTAGCACCATTAAAAAAAAATCAGGAAAAATTTGAATTCATTTAAAACATAATTTTGAAACTGTTAAAGAATAATTTAAATATTAACAAGATTTTAAAGAAAATATAGATTTTTGAAAATTTTGAAATAAAATTTTGAAACC
>CAKNYM010052293.1:312760-333854 GCA_932195095.1 Andricus curvator
AAAATAATTTGAAGAGAATATTTAAAAAGATTTCAAGATAATACATTTTCTTAAGGTTCCTGGGAAATTAAAACTAATTTTTTGTTGGAAAATTAATTTTAAGCGAATATTTAAAAACATTTTAAAACATTTCAGAAACTTTTAAAAAATTGTCAAAAAAGATTCTGAAAGATTTTAAGGCAATTTTTAAAATTTTGCACAATTTAAAAAAAAAATCAGGAAAAATTCGAATTCATTTAAAACATAGTTTTTGAACTGTTAAAAAATAATTTAAATATTAAGAAGGTTTAAAAAAAATATATAGATTTTTGAAGATTTTGAAATAAAATTTTGAAACCTTTTTAAGAATTTTGATGGGTTTCAAGAAAATAAAAATGTTTCTTATGATTCCTGGGAAAGTTTTCAATGCTTTTATTTTTATTTTGAATATGTTGTATAAATATTAGAGAATTTTTTCATTTTTTAAAATATTTTTAGGAATGCTTTTTAAGAATTTTGGAAGATTTGAAGAGGATAAAAAAATGTTCTCAAGTTTTTTAAGAATGTTTAGAATGATTTTTCAAAAATAATTTGAAGAGAATATTTGAAAAGATTTCAAGATAATACATTTTCTTAAGGTTCATGGAAAATTAAAAATAATGTTTTTTTTTTTTAAATTAATTTTAAGCGAATATTTTCAAACATTTCAGAAACTTTTAAAAAATTGTAAAAAAAAAAATTCTGAAAGATTTTAAGGCAATTTTTAAAATTTTGCATAATTTAAAAAAAAATCAGGAAAAATTTGAATTCATTTAAGACATAGCTTTTAAACTGCTAAAAAATAATTTAAATATTAAGAAGGTTTAAAAAAAATATATAGATTTTTGAAGATTTTGAAATAAAATTTTGAAACCTTTTTAAGAATTTTAAAGAGTTTCAAGAAAATAAAATTTTTTCTTATGATTCCTGGGAATGTTTTTATTGTTTTTATTTTTTTTTATTTTGAATATATTGTATCAATATTAGACAATCTTTTTAAGTCTTAAAATATTTTTAGGAATACTTTTTAAGAATTTTGAAAGATTTTAAGAGGATAAAAATTTTTCTTAAGTTTCTTAAGAATGTTTACAATGATTTTTTTGAATTAATTGGAAGCGAATATTTAAACAGATTTCAAGATAATACATTTTCTTAAGGTTCCTAGGAAATTAAAAATAATTTTTGGTTTGAAAAATTAATTTTAAGCGAATATTTAAAAACATTTCAAAATATTTTAAAAATGGTCAAAAAAGATTCTGAAAGATTTTAAGGCAATTTTAAAAATTTTGCACAATTTAAAAAAAATCAAGACAAATTTGAATTAATTTAAAACACAGTTTTGAAATTGTTGAAAAATAATTTAAATATGAGGATGGTTTAAAAGAAAATATAGATTTTGGAAGATTTTGAAATAAAATTTTGAAACCTTTTTAAGAATTTTGAAATATTTGAAGTGGATAAAAAAATGTTCTTAAGTTTCTTAAGAATGTTTACAATGATTTTTTTAAAATCATTTGAGAAGAATATTTAAAAAGATTGCAACATAATACAACAATTTTACTTGTAAATTAAAATTTTTTAAATAGAGCAATTAAAATTGTAACGTTCAAAGTTTAGTTTTTTTTGTTTAATTTTGAATATTTGATTTACAATTGCTGATTTTAAATGAACAGTCAAAAATTTCTAACTATTAAGTAATTGTTATTTTTCCTAAGTAAAAAATTTCAAATATTAAAGTTTCAAATTTTAGACTGGAACAATATTTTTAAATTTAATAGAAGTCTTTAAGTATGAATATATTGTTTTGAAGTTATTTTACAATTTTAAATAGTTTATAAAGTTTCAATCATGCGTTTACATTTGTTCAACTGTCTAAGACTTTCCAATTTAAACAGTTTAATCTTTAACGTTGAATTCTGGAAATTCTAAAATTTTGAACCGCCGATATTTTGGAGCATCTATAAATAGATGCAGATTTTTACATCTAAAAGCAGTTTTTCTCAGTTTTCTTTTGCTTAGAAGATGGAAAATGTCGCAAAGATCATTCAAAACACTCAAAGATTATTTAACACTGTCAGTAAATTACTTTTAATGTGTTATTAAATTCAATGTTATTACTTGGCCATGCATTTGCAACCATCATAGGCCAACTGCATAGAGTTCCAGAGGACTTGCTATCCTCGGCGGATAACTTCACATTCGATACCGACGGAAACGACCAAAAGTGTTATCAACCGAGCACAGTCAGTGTTTAAAAAGAAGAAAATCCCAATCGAAACTTCAGATTCACTCTCAATTCCATCTCAAAATACTGTTTCTTGAATAATCATACCTATAAAATGACACTTTAATCATAAAATTCACAACTAGATCATTTTGAGACGTCTTAATTTGAAAATTGCCGCTCTTGGCGCTTGTGATCCCTGGCGCCCTCAACGGCTGAAACTCGCACCATCGTCCTTTGGGCACGCATGCGCAGTTCATTGCGCAGGAGACCTGACGGAGTGCGATTGTCAGCAGCAGCAGCAGTCAGACAGGGGCAGGGGAGTGTTGATGCGCATTTCCCGATAGCTGCAGCGCGTGTTGCAGCGTGTTTGTACGTTCGCGATGGAGGGCTTCGTACCTGTTGACACAACACCGCCTTGAATCCGCAGTGTTGAATTGATCCCTTAATTGTGTTTAATTGACGCGAAAAACGGGAAAATGTCCAGTCGGTGGTATTGTTGACGTTTCTGTGCGCGAGTGCGTGTCCTGCGTATTTGTGTTGTGATTTTTGTATTATTGTTTCTCGTTTCGTCCTGGAAGGAAAAGACGATGGGGCTCGTGCAAAGCCGGGGAAGCAGCGAAAACGATGTCAGTGCCAGTGCGCGGGAGAGTAGTATCAAAAGTAGTATCAAAAGTGCGGGCCAACCTTATCTTGGAATGGGAGGCCTGGTCGGGCCACACGCTCGAAGCGGTAGCGTTCGAGCGCGGCAACCAATGCCGGACGCTCATGAACTGGAAAGACGATTCACCAAAGTCCTCGTGAGTGATGTTGATCATTATTCTTCCCTTCTTCCCTGCCGGTCACGACCCTAACAGTTCATATAATCAGAGTTATTTCTCAAGTCTCAACTTGCCGAGTCGAGTCGGGCCGCACCCCCTCCCCCGCATTCTTCACTCGAACCAACAAATGTCTTTTTTACTTATTTTCTACACTTGATGGATCTCAGTGTTCTGTTTCTTAACTTCAATTATTCTTTTCTTCAACCCTGTAATTGGGTTTCAAGGAAATAGTCACATTTTCAACAAAAGTGAATAGTTTTCAAGTGAATTGATGAATCGTCAACCAAAAAATGAAGTTTTTGACGAAGTAGTTCAACTTTCAATGAAGTGGTTGAATTTTCAATCAAGATTAGTTTTCTACAAAAAACAATACATTTTCTAAGAAATAGATGAATGTGCAATCAAAAAACTAAATTTGTAACAATAAAATTCAACTTTTAACCAAGAAGTTGAATTTTCAACCAATGAGATGGATTTTTAATTTAAAAACTTTCATTTATAACCAAAAATGGATTGCTCAATTTTCAGTTGCAAAAAATTAATTTTCAACCAAAACAGTTAAATTTTCAACAAAATAGTTGAATATTCAACCAAATTGTCGAATTTTTAAACCAAAAAGACGAAATGCTTAGAAGACAGTTGAATTTTCAACCAAGAAGATTAATTTTCTATCATAAAAGACAAGTTTTTAACGAAATACGTGAATTTTTCAACTAAAAATATAATTTCTTAACTAAAAATAGAATAATTCAATTTTTAGTTACAAAAATTAATTTTTAACCAAGAAAAACAATGAATTTTCAACAAAAGTAAATAATTTTCAAGTGAACTGATGAATCGTCAACCAAAAAATGAAGTTTTTGACAAAGTAGTTCAACGTTCATTGAAAGTGGTGGAATTTTTAATTAAGGAGATTAATTTTTTCTAAAAAAAGCAGGGTGTCTATGTGTCCTGAAAACCTGGAAAAGTCCTTGAATTCGTTTTTACCTGGAAAAGTCCTTGAATTTTGCTCATGGTTCTGGAATTTTTGTTCTTTTAAAGAAAAAATAGTTTTTTAAACTTTTTCTCTGCTCAACGAAAAAAGATTACCTTTTTAACAAGAGACTATTTGATCACGGTGAAAATAACAAAGCTACAATCGAAATGATATTTGAATATTAATGGTTAGAGCAAATAAAAAATCCGGCTAAAGTTAGAGAACTTTGAAAATGAAGTTTGGGGCTATTAATTATTTTAGTTAGTAATTTATTTGCCTCGTATTTTTATTTCTTTTCTTAGAGTAGTTTCATCCTGACGATTAATTTCAGTGAAGAATTGTATTATTTGGTTGCAAATTCAACCATTTTTATTAAAGATTCATACTTTTTATTTGAAATATCTATTATTACATTATTTGTTGAGAATTCATATTTTTTGGTGGCAAAATAATTTTTTAAACTAAAACGTAACTATTTCATTTTTGGCTGAAAATTGATATTTTAAAAATTGAAAATTCAATTACTTGGGTAAAACTTGAACCACTTTGTTAAAAATTTGTTTGTTTGAGGGTAGATCTCTGATTGAAAATTTAAATATTTTGCTGAAAGTTATTTTTTTTTCATTTAAAATTTATTTTTTAACCTAAAAATATAACTTTCCCATTTTTGGTATTTATTGGTAGAAAACTAATCCATTTGGTGGAAATTTTTTCTCTTTTGATTAAAACTGAAATTTGTTGATTAAAAACGAACTTTTTTGTTGAAAATTTGCATTTTCGAGTTGAAAATGTTGTCTTTTGGCTTGAACGTTCAACAATTTCTTTGACATTTTTTTCTGTCCTGGCTGAAAAGTCTTTATTTGTTGAAAATTCGTCTTTTTGATTAGAAAATTCGTCTCTTTGATAGAAAATAGAAAAAAATATTCTTTGGTTGCAGAATTGCAGATTCATTATTTTAGTTGAACATTTAGTTGACATTTTTTTACTGAAAATTAATCATTTTTAGTCGAAAATTATTTGTTTGCAAATTGGTTTATTTTGTTGAAAATTTTTAATTAAAAACTTTCATTTTTAACCTAAAATGGAATTGTTAATTTTTAAATTGAAAAAATTAAATGGAATTGTTAATTTTTAAATTGAAAAGATTAATTTTTTAGTTAAAGATTCATCATTTTAGTTGAAAATTCACTTTAACTATTCCGTTTTTTGTCGAAAATTTATATTTTCTGATAGAAATTTAATCTTGGTTGAAAATTATACTATTTTGTTGAAACTCCATCTTTTTTTTAGTAAAAGAGTACTCTCATTAGTTGAAATTTCATCTTTTTGGTTAAAAATGCATTCCTTTGGATGAAAATTCGATTGTTTTTTGGATGAAAATGTATTTTACTATTTGAAAATTATCCTACTTAATTTTCGGTGGAAAATTTATCGTTTTAGTTTAAAATTCCTGTATTTGGTTAAAAATTAAATTTTTTAGTTGAAGATTCATCATTTTAGTTGAAAATTCACTTTAACTATTCCATTTTTTGTGGAAAATTTACCTTTTTTGATAGAAATTTAATTTTCTTCTTTGCAAATTATACTGTTCCGTTGAATTTTTACTTTAATTTGTTTGAAAATTAATTTTTTGTGGGTTATTCTGAGACCAATCTATTTAGATTATTAAATTTTGCAAATAGGAAAAGAAAACAATCCAAAATATTTAAATACATTTCTAAACATTGTTAAAATTCAATACATTCTTTTTACAAAAATTTAAGTAAAAAGAAAGATTTCTTACAAGAAAATTGAGGTAAAAATATGTAAACTCAATTTAAAGAAATCTTAAATTATTAATAAGCAAAAAAGTGTCTATTGTCATTATGTTATTCTTGTCTCTAATGAGCCGAAAAGTGAGGTTGTTTTGGAATTTTATTTTTTAATTATGAATCTTTTTCCTGCTTAATTTGCGAAAATTATCCATGATAAAATGGAATTCTTTTCAATCTTAATTAAAAAATTAATTTTTTTACTGAAAATTTAACTTCTATTTTTAGTTGAAAATTTATCTGTTTTCAGTGACAATTGGACTATTTGTTGAAAATCCGTCTTTTTTAGTAGAAGAGTACTCTCATTAGTTGAAATTTCATCTTTTTGGTTAAAAATTCATTTCTTTGGTTGAAAATTTAACTTTTTTGTTGAAAATTCGTTTCTTTGTTGTTCTATTTGAACAGTGTTCTGTTTGTTAACTTTAATTATTTTTTTCAACCCCGTCACTGGGTTTCAAGGAAATAGTTAAATTTTCAACAAAAGTGAATTTATGAAAATATGTGAATAATAGACAAATATATGAATCTTCAAAAAAAAAAAAAAAATACATTTCTAAGAAAAGTTCAACTTTTACCGAAGAAGTTGAATTTTCAACCAATAAGAAGAATTTTTAATTTAGAAACTTTTATTTATAACCAAAACTGGAATTGTTCATTAATAAAATATAACATAACAGTTGAATTTTCAACAAAATAACAAAATTTACAACAAAAAAGTTCATTTTCTACCAGGTTTTAACAAAATACGTGAATTTTTCAACTAAAAATATAATTTCTTAACTAAGAATGGAGTAATTCAATTTTTAGTTTAAAAAATTAATTTTTAACTGAAAAATACAACGAATTGTCAACTTATATGGTGAATCTTCAACCAAAATTATTAATTTTTAACGAAGTAGTTCCACTTTCCACCAAGTGGTTGAATTTTCAACCAAAAAGATGAATTTTCAATGAAGAAGATTAATTTTCTACAAAAAACAATAATACATTTTCACAGAAATAGACGAATCTTCAACCAAAAAAGTAAATTTCCAATAAAAAAATTTCTTCTTTTGACCAAGAAGTTTAATTTTCAACGAAAAATATTAATTTTCAATAAAATACATGAATCTTCAACTAAAAAAGTTTAATTTTTAACCAAAAATGGAATTGTTCATTTTTCAGCTCAGAACATTACTTTTCAACCAAAACAGTTGAATTTTCCATCAAAAAATATAACTTAAAAGTTTGAATTTTTAACAAAATAATTCAATTTCCAACAAAATAGTTGAATTTTTAACGAAATAGTTGAATTTTCCAACGTTAAACTTTCAACCAATTGAGGAATTTTCAAGCCAAAAAGATGACATTTTTAGAAGGCAATTGAATTTTCAACAAATAAGTTTGATTTCTACCAAAAAAAACTAATTTTCAACAAGATACATGAATTTTTAACCCAAAAATATAAGTTTTTAATCAAAAATGGAATAGTTAAATTTTCAGTTAAAACCCTTTATTTTCAGCAAAGAAAAAAAAAATAATTTTCGACCAAAGAGATGAATTGTCAACCAAAAGCCATTTTAATTTTAAAGAAAAAACAGCTGAAATAAACCAAAATAAACCAGAATTGTTGTTCAACAAAAATTTGAATTTTAACCAAAAAATATTTTATTTTCAATTAAAAAACAGCTGAATTAATCCAAAACAGACGAATTTTCAACAAAAAAGTTCATTTTCAACTAAAAGAAAAAAAATTAAAAATAGTTAAATGCTCAACTCAAACAAATTAATTTTTCCTGATTTTTTTTTAAGTCAACAGTTATTTTTAATTTATTTAACAGTTACCGAATAGTTGATTTTTTAACGAAAAAAGATTCTAATTTTTATTAAATAAAAAAGGTATGCACACAGTTGAATTTTCAACAAAAAATGTAATAGTTGATATTTCAACAACATTTTTAAAAAATTTTAAATAAAAATAGTTGAATTCACCAAAAACAGACAAATTTTCAACAAAAAAGTTTATTTTCAAAACAGCAATTGAATTATCAACCGAAAATATTAATTTTCTATTTGTGCAATTAAATTATTTATAACAAAGCTAAATGTCAAGTGTTCATAATATGCTGCAGTTCAGTAAGGCTAATAGATATTTTGATAGAAATGAAGTAAATTTAATTTTTAAAAAGTGACAATTTTTTACATTTGCTAACTTAAATTATTTATGTCGAAGCTAAATGTTAATTTTTTAATAATTTTTTGTTCAGATATATGTTTTTAAAATTTTTTAATAATAAATGTGTACAATAAAACAAATTATATGCCTTCTTTGTATGTTCAAGTTGTAATTCTAGTTGATTGCAAATATAATGCAAATAGTTATAATTTTCTACCTAATTCTTAAATTTTCGAGCCGCAAATACTAATTTTCTAGAAAGCAGTTGAATTTTCAAAAAACAAAGTTAATGTATATAAATAGATGTAATAAGCATTATTTCAAATTATATATTTAATAAACAGATTAATGTTTTATCAGACAGTTGCATTTTTAACAAAAAAGGTGAAATTTGTACAGAAAGAGATGAATTTTCAAACCAAGAACATAAATTTTAAAGCCAAAAAGACGAGTTTTTAACAAAACAGTTGAATTTTCAACCAAGAAATATGACCTTTTTAAAAAATTGTAAAATCTTCAACAAAATAATTCAATTTTGAACCAAATAATGAAATTTTTAATCAAAAAAGGTGAATTCTTAACCAAAAATTTATTTCAATTCACATTGAAATGAAAAACGGGAATAGAGGGAAAATATAGGAATAAATAAATAGGAATTTTGATAATTTATAGACTAAAGAACTACATTCTAAATAAACATTGAAGTTCATTTTTAATACATTTAAAATATTAGTTTTTTAAAAATTGTATGACTATTTTTTTTAAATTTGTAACACTACACTATTTTTGATATCTGAAGTGAGTACGACGCCTCTACTTCTATATAATCTATATCAAGTATAATACGGAGAGGAAAATTGACTTGTAAAAAAACGATTTCATTTTCATTTGCCTAGAAAAGTAGTAAAACTCGTTCGCTCGCTTGACTCTCGAAGAACGGAAGAGACTCTTGTCTTCGTTTTCTTTTTGCTTCACTTTCTACGTTGCTGCGACCTCAGCTTCCGGCTAGGTTTTAAATTCCTTTCTGTAAGCTTGACGAATCTCACGACGAGAAACTGCAGATAAGATCGCCATTTAACCTTCCTTATATCATCGGAATGCGTCGCAACTGCATAGTTTGGATGCTATCGGTTACTGCAGAATGTGTGTAAAGATATCCAGAACGAAAGCGAATTTTGTTTAATGAATCTGTTACGTTAGAAAATGTCGTCATTGACTCAATTTGACCTATAAGTAGAGGGTCAATTTTGGATCGAATTTTGTGATTCACATGTGATTATGAGAATATGAGATTATAAATTGATGAGCTTATGATTTTTTGATATGAGAAATTTTGATTTTATGAGTTGATGTGATATTGTTGTATATATTTTATGATAATAAAAATATGTGATACTGAATACATTATCCAAAACGTTACGTTAGAAAATTTCATCATTGAGTCAATTTGACCATTTATTCAATTAACAACTCTTGAAGGTTAAATAATGATCTCGAAGTGACCACTGGCCACGAATTGGAACAGACTCGGCTGCGGATTGCGATAAAAAACGAAGTCATCAGTTTAAATAAAAAATAAAAACTTAGGAGATATTCATTTTTTGGATGCAAGCGAAAAAAGGTTTATCTAAAAAAGATAGCCAATTCCGAGTAAAAACCTATTGTACTATGCCTTTTTATTTTCAAACCCCAGTGAAACAAAGGTCTATTCACGAGTCAGTAGTCACCCTCGGTGTGAAAGTATCATTGAAGTCCTTTAGCATGGGACATTTTTCTTACCCTTTTGAGAAATTTTTTTTTACTTTTATAGGGAATATTTCTTCGAATCAAACGGAATCAGTCTTCGGGCCTATGAGTAGAGGGTCAATTTTGGATCAGATTTTGTGATTCACATGTGATTATGAGAATATGAGATTATAAATTTATGAGCTTATGATTTTTTAATGAGAAATTTTGATTTTATGAGTTGATGTGATATTGTTGTATATATTTTATGATAATAAAAATATGTGATACTGGATACATTATTCAAAACGTTACGTTAGAAAATTCAGGGTTGGCGGATTGACCGGGAAATGACCTGGAATTTTATTGACCGGGAAATGACCGGGAATTTAATTTAAAAACCGGGAATTTACTTGTGATCATAGCAAAATTCAAGAAATATAATTTCAGTTGGAACAGGGAATGTTTTACATGGAATGGGAATTTTTTAAAGGAATTGTAATTCGGATTGAGAAAAAGTGAATTTTTAAAAATCCCTCTTTCAAGTCAGAATTCGTCACAATTTGAAAGTTCCCTCTTCTAAATTTTAGGTAATAAAAGTACTTCAAGCAGTTTTCAGAGTAGAAGTAGAATTTCAAAGAAGAAATATTTCTGAATTATAATAGAATTTTTTTTTTACATTGTTCGTTGCGAATTCATCGTTTTTTAGTTAGAAATTCAACTACTGGGTTAAAAGTTAAACTTTTGTAAAATTAATTTATCTTTTTTTGATGAAAATTCAACTATTTGGTTGAAAATTGATATTTTTCATTTAATAATTAAACTATTTGTTTGAAAATGTATGTACTTTGTGGAAAATTCATCTATTTTTGTAGACAATTAAACTTTATGGTTGACAATTCATCTTTTTGGCATAAAATTAAACTATTCCAGTTAAAGATTCATCATTTCAGTTCAAGATTCATCATTTTATTTGAAAATTCACCAGTTTGGTTGAAAATTAATTTCTTTAAACGAAAATTTAACTGTTCCATTCTGAGTTGAAAATTAAAATTTTCAAGTTCGGAATTCCACAATTTGGATAAAAATTTGTCTTTTTAATTGAAAATTTAACTATTCCGATGAAAATTCATGTATCTTGTTAAAAAATCGATTTTTTTGTTGGTAAAAAATTATCTTATTTTTCTTTGAAAGTTAATCTTCTTGTTTAAAAATTCTTCTTTTCGGTTAAAAATTCAAGTATTCCAGTCAAATATTTATTATTTTAATTAAAAATTCATTTCTTTGGTTGAAAAATGAGCTGTTTGATTGAAAATTTGTTTTTTCTTTGGATGTTTTTTGGTTGAAAAATATTTTTTTTTTTCAACTGAAAATGTAACTATTAATCCAGTTGAATATTTCATAATTTTAGTTCAAAATTCATGTCTTTGGTTGAACATTCTTTTTTGACTAAAAATTTGATTATTCAATTTTTGGTTGAAAAATTATCTTTGTTAGTTGAAAATTCGTCTTTTTTGGTAGAAATTAATCTTCTTGGTTGAAAATTAGTCTTTTTGGTCAAAAATTCAATTATTCTAGTTAATGATTCATCATTTCAGTTAAAAATTCATCTTTCTGGTTTGAAATTCAACTATTGCAGTTAAATATTTACAATTTTATTTGAAAATTCATCACTTTGTTTGAAAATGTAACTATTATTTTGAAAGTTAGTTTTTGTTGTTGTTAAAAGTTAGTTTTTTTTTGTTGAAACTAATTTTTTTAACTAAAAATTTAACTTATTCCAATTGAAAATTCCATAGCTGTTGTTGAAAATTCATCTGTTTGGTTAAACATTAATTTTTTTAACTTGAAATTTAATTATTAAAGTTTTGGTTGACAATTTATCTTTTTTTTAGTAAAAATTAATTTTTTGGTTTGAAAATTGAACTATTTCAGTTAAAGATTCATTGTTTTAGTTTAAAACTCTTATGTTTGGTTTACAAATAGTTTTTTAAACTAAAAATGTTACTGTTCCATTTTCGATTGAAAATTATTATTTTTTCAGATCAAAATTTAACTATTTGGTTGAAAATTTGTCTTCTTTTATTAAAACTTCAAACCTTTCTTTAAAAGTTAATGTATTTGGTTGAAAAATTGTATTTTTCCGTAGAAACTTAATCTTTTTATTTAAAATGTAATCTCCTTTAAAAATTCGCCTTTTTGGTTGAAAATTCCAGGGACTGGGAGCGAAATGCTGGGTGAACGCTCCATGCGTTCCTGACACACTCCACCTCGGTTCATATTTTCCCAGTGTTAGGAACTCAAAGGTCCGTTCGCGCTACCCGAGGTAGGAAGAGTCCTGTGGGGAGCAGAGAGTGAATGGTCGTGGCTACCCGAAAACTAGGCTGCTCCGTACTCGAGCGGACCACGTGAACGCGTAGCAAACGGTTAGGCCAGCAGATGAGAACCGACGTCACAAACCATGTTCGAGTTCACCACTGGCGACCGCCTACTCTTGCTCCCCGATAGGTATTCACCGTCAGGCAGCATCAAACAGCTACAGGCGAACTGTTGCCTGATGAGGAGAAGAGTTTCTGCGTTGTGAACGCTCTTTGCACAATATATATTTCACCAGGTGGCGCTGCGTCACATGCTATACAGTTCAATACATGATATCAACTAATATCATTCAATATCAATTAGAAATTATTATTTAACATATGTGAAAATGTGATGACTGAAGAAATACGGAACACCAAATATTTTATAAATGCAAATACTACATATTGACCTTGAAATGCAAACTTATAAGCTTCTCTCAGCATTTCAAGATTTGTTAAACATACTTTTGTTCACTTTCTAATCGTAAACAGATGAATTTAGAAGAACATGCAGGCACAATATTCTAATGGAATGTTTAACTCAATAAAAATGTGCAAACTTATATGGTTTTCAACCATATAACCCATATATCCCATAACTTGCAGATATTGATTTTCAACTTACATGATGAATGGTAAAAACAAAGATTTTGGTTGAACTTCAATTGTTTTCGTGGCAAGTTTTACCATTTATTTGATTGTTGTCGTTAACAGTTATTTTTTTACATGAAAATTCAACTGTTTTCAGATGAAAGTTACTCTTTCTTTTTGGAATTCAACTTTTCTTTCTTTCAAATAAAAAATGCTTTGTCTTTGTGGGTTGGAATAACGACTATACTAGTTTTTATTGACAACACTTTTTTTTTGCTTGCAAATTGAACAGCTTGGTTACATTTCTTTTCTTACATTACTGAGAAATCTGTCTTAGTTGGAAATTTAAATTCGGTTAAAAAGTCGTCTTTTTTGTTGTCAAATTCGCGTCTTTTTGTGAAAGTTCCATATTTTTTGTTACAAATGAAACTGTTTCCTTGAAAATCAATCTGTTTTGTTTAAGAATTCACCTTGTGTTTTTGCAACTTTCTTTTTTGGTAAAAATTTAATCTTCTTAGTATTACTATTGGTAATCTACTCCGTTAAAAATTCTGATAATTCGGTGCATATTCTTAGTTTTCGGGTGAGGTTTACTGTTCTTGATGTACAATTGCATTTTTGTTTGTTTGTTGAAATATCGCCAGTATTAGAGTTGTCGTTCAGAATTCATTTTTTTGGTTGAACATTAAACTATGTGCTTGAAAGTTGAACTACGTTCTTGAAAATTAATTTTTTAATGAAATATTAGCTTCTGCGGCTGGGACTGACTAGAAATTAATCTGTTTTTGGTGAAGATTCAACTACTTTGTTAACTACTTTGTTAAGGTATTACATGTCGGTATAATTACCGCGATGTATTTGTTTCAATTTCAAATTTTAAAGATTTCTTCCACGCCACCCCACTCTACCGTAATGAATCGTTACGAAATACCCCCCCCCCCCTGATCTGTTGCGTAATTTAAGTAAAGTCCCGCACCGCGGACAAAACTGCTATTTACCCCCGAGTTTGGACATCGAAAACGATTTCAAGAATCGTTCCTCGCCTTCTTCGCCTTGCTCGCTTGCCTTGCTCAGCCGTGAATCTGGACGTGAACGACAGCCCGAGCATTTAGAGGCCTGTTCGCCACAGCAATTCACTTGCGTTGAACAGTACAGCGGTAGACCCTCCAGTTTCTCCTAGCCTGGAAGCTGGGAATCAGTTAGTCCACGCTAGTAAGTCCCCGTGATCTTTTCAATGGAAATGATATTCATTAATTTCAAGTCGAAATGTATTACATTTCCCACAAAATAGTTGAATTTTCAATCAAAAAAATATTTTCTGCCAAAAGAGAAGAATTTCCAAACTTAGAACGGAATGTTCAAGCCGATAAGTGGAATATTTTAAAAAAATGTTGAGTTGAAAAATCACAAAGATGAATTTCCCACCAACAAGTTAAGTTTCAACCAAAACAGATGATTTTTTAACCAAATGTTTGAATTTTCAAGCAAAGAGAACAACCAGAACATTGCGAAAAAGTATCATCAGAGAATAATAATTTTTATTTTTGATATAGTGATGTTTCGATAATGAATTTCTCATCATTTGTTGGCGATTATTTTTATTCCTGTAATTCCTATAAGAACGAAAAAAGTAAAGGAATTTCATGATAGGAAAATGATAGGAAAAAAATAGGCTTAATTTACATATATTTTCCTACAATACTTTTTCGTAAGGGAATAGTTGCAATTTCAACCTACAAAGATGAATTTTCAAGCAAATACTTTAATTTTGAGTTGAAAAATGTATTAAAAAAAAAAAAACATTTTAAGAAAGGAGTTCAAGTTTCAACAACAGAAATGTATCTCCAACCAAAAGAAGTTAATCTTTACCAGTGCGGTAAAATTTTCAACAAAATAGTTAAATTTTCAACAAATATATATGATTTCTTAAGGTTAAGTGTAATACCGGAAATATTTAAACCAAAAATTTTGTAATTGGAAATCGAAAGTTGTAAAATTCATCCAGGAACGATCAATCATTAACAAAAACAAAATAGTTCAATCTTCAACAGAAACAGATTAATGTTTAGGCAAACAGTTCCATTTTCAATTAAAAAGATGTAATTTCTACCAAAGAAGATACATCCCAAAAAACGGATTTTCAAGAAAATAAATTACTCGTAAACCATACAGATGAATTTTTAATGTAGTTGCAAACATTGTAACCAAGTGTTTGGATTTTCAACCATAAAAGATGAATTCTGGACAAAAATGGTCGTACTTGATATTTAAACTGACAAAGATTTAGTATTACAACAAACCCAGTTCAATTCAACGAAGAAAGACAAATTTTCAAAAATATACATGAATTTTATATTTCCAAAATCTATGCCCATTTTCTCCGCGAGGAGCTGGTGAGGAGCTGAAAAACTGTTCATTCGCGGCGGAGATTCGAATAGCGTCGAGTTTTGTTGAGAGTTCTCTCGGCACAGTGAAAACGCCTTTCCTTCGATATCACACGTCACGCCTTGCGGCGTTTAGACTTGAGAGAGTTGGGCGAACGCACTGCAAAGCGTGAACGTTCAACACATGTCCATTTCATTGCACGAAAAGAGACGAACACCACAGCTAGCCATAGACGCCTTACTCAGCCCGGAACGGGACCCACCAAAAAAATGTCTCAACTCCCCTGAACGAGATTTATGGCATCACGTTAACTCATTCAACTCATAGGCGGCGGAGGCAAGATACTGACCTGCTGTATTCGCCCCATTGCCTAGAGAAGAGAAAAGTGGCGAGCGTCATTTTGCTCCCAATCCCTGGAAAATTCGAGTGTTCCAGTTAAATATTCATCATTTGAGTTAAAAATTTATCTTTTTGGTTTAAAATTATTTAACTATTCCAGATAAAGATTCATAATTTCATTTGAAAATTCATCACTTTGGTTGAAAATTGAACTATTTTATTGAAAATCCGTTTTTTTGGTTGAAAATTAATTTTTTCAACTGAAAGTTTAACTATTCCATTTTTTTGTAAAAAATTGATATTTTTTAGTGCAAAATTTAAGTATTTTTCTAAAAATTCATTTAATTTGCAACGTTTTGCTCTGTTGTGTTAAAAGATGTTTAGAACGAACGTCATGAATTAAAAATAAATGTTTGCGTTTTGCGGCAAATATAAATATGTTACTTTGACTTGACCGGGAAAATTGAAAAACTTGACCGGGGAAAACCGGGAATTTGAAATCGTCCGCCGAATCGCCACCCTGAAATTTCATCATTGAGTCAATTTGACCATTTATTCAATTAACAACTCTCGAAAGTTAAATAATTATCTCGAAGTGACCACTGGCCACGAATTGGAACATACTCGGATGCGGATTGCGACAAAAAATGAAGTCATCAGTTTAAATTAAAAAAAAAAACTTATGAGATATTGGGTTTCTGAATGCAAGCGAAACAAGTTTTATCTAAAAAGATAGCCTATTCCGAGTAAAAACCTATTGTACATTGCCTTTTCATTTTCAAACCCCGGTGAAACAAAGGTCTATACACGAGTCAGTAGTCACCCTCGGTGTGAAAGTATCATTGAAGTCCTTTAGCATGGAACATGTTTCTTACCCTTTTGAGAAATTTTCTTTTACTTTTATAGGGAATCTTAATATTTCTTCGAATCAAACGGAATCAGTCTTCGGACCTATAAGTAGAGGGTCAATTTTGGATCAAATTTTGTGATTTACATGTGATTATGAGAATATGAGATTATAAATTTATGAGCTTATGATTTTTTGATATGAGAAATTTTGATTTTGTGAGTTGATGTGATATTGTTGTATATATTTTATTATAATAAAAATACGTGCTACTGAATACATTATTCAAAACGTTACGTTAGAAAATTTCATCATTGAGTCAATTTGACCATTTATTCAATTACAGGCCTCACAGACCGGTCCCTATATCCCTATTTTCAAGATTTGGTCCCTATGGTACCCTATTTGCGGTCCATAATGGAACTTTAAAAAAATTTATAATAAGATCAAAGCTTCCAAGAGTCAGGCATTTTGAAAAAATAGCAAAAATCAGGAAATTTCTGTAAGAAGTAACTGGAAAAATAATCAGGACTCACATACAGTCACTATTAGTCACTTTTTTTCTAAAATCATTTTTTACTTACTTTTTAAAAATAATTGTCACTTCTTTCCATAAATAACTCATGGGTTAATTACTATTCAATTCAGGTCTGTACCTATTTCTGAATTGTCTTCAATTTTTTGAAATATTTCAGGGTATTTTTAAAGATTCCGAGAAGTTTTTAATAGATTTCAATAATCTGAAGGGATTTTTAAGATTTTAGGGTATTTTTAAAAATTCTCAGAAATTTTCAAGAGCTTTTAAAAGTTTCAAGGGATTTCAAATAATTTTAAATATTTTAGGAAATTTTAAAAGATTCCAAGGATTTTTTTAAATAGTTTTATTAACTTAAAGGGATTTCAAAGCGCGAAATTATTTAGGATAAAGAATCTAAAATTTCGGAAGATTTGGAACGATTTTACAGGACCTATAAGGTTTCAAGATATTTTAAAAGATTTCACGGGATTTTATAAGGTTTCCGAGAATTTCAGTGATTGTAAGGGTTTTTTTAACGCTCTCAAGGTATTTTAATAAATTTTCCAGGATTTAAGGAAATATCAGATTTCATAGAATGCCATGGGATTTTATAATATTTTAGTGGATTTTAAATTAGTTTTGGGAATTCATTCTGAATTCTTATTAATTTATCCTGAATTCTTTTAAATTCTTTGGAATTTTTTTGAATTTTTTTAATTAATTTGAATTCTTCTAAATTTACTCAATTTTACTTATTTCAATGAATTTTTTGGAATTTTTACAAGTTTTTATTTAATTGGTCCTCAGGATCAATTGATAAAGTGATCAAAGGATTTGAAATACTTTAAGGTATTTTTTTTAATTCCTTGGTATTTTCAAGATATTAAAAAAATTTCAAGGGATTTGAAAAGATTTTAAGGAATTTTTTTTCTCAATATTTTATGTTATTTTCAAAGATTACAAAGAAATTTTAAATTGATTTCAATAATTTAATAGGATTTCAAAGGATTTGAAATATTTTAAGGTATTTCAAAAGATTCGCAGGCATTTTTAAAAGCTTTAAAAAGTTTCAAGGGATTGCAAAGGATTTGAAACATATAATATAAACGATTCTCAGAATTTTTTTATTTATTTCAATAGTTTGAAGGAATTTCAAAGACTTTGAAATATTGTAGTGTATTTCAAAAGTTTCCAAGGCATTTTCAATAGATTTAAATAATTTCAAGGGATTTCGAAGGGGGAAAGGGGATTTCATCAAAGTATTTATTCACAAAAAGTGAGGAATTTCGTAGGGTTTCAAAGGTTTGAAGACATTTTCAAATATTGTTTGCAATTCATTTGGAATTATCCCTGAATTCTCATTCATTTATCCTGAATTCTTTTAAATTCTTCCAAATTCACTCCAATGTAATTTTAAAAAGTGTATGTTTAATTAATTTTGAAGTCTTTAAAGCTCACCTTAAATTCTTAGGCATTTCATCAAACTCTTTTAAATTCTCTTTAATTTTTCTAAACTTATTTCAAGTTTCAAACTTATTCAATTCAATGAATTTTTTCATATGTTTGAATTGTTTTGAATTCACTTTTTTAAAGTTCAGTTTGATTTTTTATGAATTTCATCGAATTTTTTTGTAGAATTTTTTCCAATTCATTTGAATTCTTTTGAATTTAACTTCAATTGTTTTGTAGTCATTAGTCACTCCTTTGGTTATCAATTAGTATAATTTCAATGATTTGAAGAGATTTGAAATTTTTTTTTTGAATTCACCATGAATTCTTTTATATTCTTTGGAATTCTCTTTATTTATTTTTTAAAATTTACTTGCATTCTTCTAAATTCACTCAATTCTATTTAAGTCAATGGATTTTTGGAATTTTTTTAAGTTTTTATTTAATTGGTCCTAAAGTCTTCCAACCTCATCTTGAATTCTCAGGGATTTCATCAAATTCTGTTGAATTCCCTTACATTTTTCTGAGCTCATTTCAAATTGACTGAATTCAATAAGGTTTTTCCATATTTTTAAATTGTTTCCAATTCATTTGATTTCTTTGGAATTTAATTTGAATTGTTTTGAAGTTTTATGAATTCATCTTGAATTTTTTACCCTTGGAGCGCGAAAAAAGTACCCTATGAGCGTGATTAAAAGTACCCTTTGGTCCCTATATTTAATTCCATAGGGACTGTCAGGCCTGCAATTAACAAATCACGAATGTTAAATAATTATCTATCTTTCGAGATATTGAGTTTCTGAATGCAAGCGAAAAAACTTTTATCTAAAAAAGATAGCCTATTCCGAGTAAAAACCTATTGTACTATGACTTTTCATTTTCAAACCCCGGTGAAGCAAAGATCTATCCACGAGTCAGTAGTCACTATCACCGTGAAAGTATAATTTAAGTCCTTTAGCATTGGAAATTTTTCTTACCCTTTTGAGAAATGTTCTTATACTTTTATAGGGAATATTTCTTAATATTTCTTCGAATCAAACGAAATCAGTCTTCGGGCCTATAAGTAGAGGCTCGGTAAACCGTTTTGCCAATTTCGATACGTTATCGACTAAGGTATGGAATTAAACTTAAGTTTGTAGTTCTCAGTTAGTCATACTATCTTATGGAGCAAATTAATCTCGAAAGTTTGTGGGTCAAGATTTATTAGATTGGTCATAGATTTCTACTCTGAAATATTGCGATCAAGGGAAATAAGGGCATCTCTGGATCGGTAGATGTATAATGCAGGGGGAGGTTCTAAGTCCAACAATGTTTACATTTTTATTTGCTGATTTACAAGAATTTATGTATGCCAGAGGTATCAGAGGTGTATCAATAGACCATTTGTTGGAAATATTGCTCTTAGCTTACGCTGACGATTTGGCTTTCTTTGCAGACTCCCTGGTTGGAATGCGTAAGATTCTTGAAGGATTATTAGATTACTGTAGGAATAATGAGCTCGAAGTCAACATAGACAAAACAAAAATAGTAATCTACAGAAAGGGAGGTCATTGCCATAACAAAAAATAACCACCTTTTGTGTATGGAACCTCGAAGATTGATATTGTCAAAAGTTATATCTACCTGGACACCCCATTCACCCAATCTGCACTTTTTGTCAGGGCGAAAGATGAAGCTGTTCGTAAATCTAACCTTGCTGTAGAATCTACGATTTCTCTGATTCACAGATTAAAACTTAACTCATGGAACCCTATTGTTCGACTTTTCGATAGTCTTGTATCCAGCGTTTTAATGTATGGTGAGCATATATGGAGTCTCAGGTATTTAGATTTAATAGAAAAAGTTCAAACCACTTTTTATCAGAGAATCCTGCATGTTCCACAACATACTGCTGTGTATGCTATTAGATTAGAAATAGATGCATCCCAACTGGCAGTTAGCATTTTTGGGACAATTTCCAATTTTATAGAGAAAATTCTAAATATGTCCGACAATAGATACCCGAAGAACTGTTATTTAAGATGGACTTTATTTCTCTTGCCTCTCTAAAAAATAATAAATCGGCATGGATCAGAGCGTATGATAATAGTATATTATGCGCAAATTTTTCGTTTGAAATGTCATCTTTCATTATTGAAAAGTTATAATTTTACTTTTAATTCAATGTTTTGGTTGAAACTTCATTTCTTTTATTTTAATAGACTATTATATTTTTGATTCGTAATTCATCTACTTTGATTAAATTAATAATTGTTAGTTTTTAAATAATTTTAATTTATAAATATTTGATTAAACTTCTTTGTAATTAATGTTTTGCTTTAATGTATTAATTACGCATTTATATATACATAATACATTTTTGTTTATAAATTTTGTAAATCATGACTTAACATTATGGACATATAATATAAATAATTTTTTTTTTGTTACTAGATTCTTGATTAAATTTTGTGATTCACATGTGATTATGAGAATATGAGATTATAAAATGAGCTTATGATTTTTTGATATGAGACATTTTAATTTTATGAGTTGATGTGATATTGTTGTATATATTTTATGATAATAAAAATATGTGATACTAAACACATTATTTAAAACATGTCTTAGTTGTTTTGGGCGTATTTAAAATGTTAATATGCTTTGTAATTATTTTTAATTCACCCTGAATTATTACTAAATCATCCAGAATTCTTTTATTATCTCTCTCGATTTTTTTTAATTTACCTGAATTCTTTTAAATTAAATCAATTCTATTTAGCTCAATGGTAATTTTTTTTTAAATTTTCTGTCTGTGTTTAATTCGTCTTGAAGTGTTTTAAACTCGTTTTGAATTCTTCAACATTTCAGAAAATTGTTTTGAATTATATCACAAT
>CAKNYM010052293.1:345304-360958 GCA_932195095.1 Andricus curvator
AATTCTATATTCGTACCGACTGTACTATACGGTAGCGAGACATGGACCTGTCAAGAAAAGGACAGGAGTAAAATTAACGCGATCGGCATGAAACCTCTGCGCATAATATGCGGGAAAACACTAATGGACAAAGTCCAAAACGAGACAATCGTCAAAGAATGTGGTGCAAAAGAGACAATAGTTGACACATGGGAAAGAAATCAGTTAAGATGGTTCGGACATCTTGAAAGAATGAAAGATGAACGACTGACCAAACAAGTGTATAAAGGTAAAGTAAATGGCAGAATGCCCAGAGGTAGACCGCCGAAAGAATGGTTAGAATCTGTAAATGAGACATTAATCCGTAGAGACATAAGAAGCCATAGGAACACAAGAGCTTGCATGAAAAAATGCATGGACGTGAAGGAAGCTAGAGTAGTATGCCAGGACAGAAAAGTGTGGCGACAAATAGTTTGTAAACAGAGTGACAGTAGAATGAATGACGGCTGAAACAAACAAAGATCTTGGATACTAATGGGCCCAAGTGGAGAACCATACATAACAATTTTGTGAGGCTCTTCACTTGGGGTGATCGCTAGAGAGATTGATCAGCAACCTGGGTCGGAGCAGTGTTGCGGAGTAAACGTGTCATTTAAATAAATAACACGAGAATTCCAGATCAATCTAAAATATATATACCTAACACTTATATACCTATCCACCTCATAACTATATTCCTACCTACCTTATACCTATATACCCATATGCACACTACTATTCTCCAACCGAGCAAGTCACGCCTACCCCGAAAGGGAAATGGCTTAATGGTATAATAAAAAAAATCCAAAATTGGTAAAATAATTTAGATTAACGATTAAACTGGTCCCGAGAAAGTAAAATAAAAACAGTTCATGCTGGCATTTATAGGCCGATAGTACTATCGGCCACTTGATGAAGCTTATAGACAATGATTCGTGTCGTAGCCCAATTTGAATGTTGGACCTTAAGGCCATGTTATACATGAGTCACGTGACCTAAATTATCGATAATTTTTTTTGCAACAACTCACGTCCACACCGAATGAGATATCGAGTTGAAATTTTGGGGAAAGCCTCAGGAAACAATATTTTACGTTTGTGTAGAACATTTGGAACGAAATTTAGAAAAAAAATTTTTGAAGAAATTAAAACCGGAGCAGTATCGGCATTTTTTGTGCAACAACTCATGTCCACACAAAATGAGATATCGAGTTGAAACTTTGGGGAAAACATCAGGAGACTGTAATCTGCGTTTGTATAGAACATTTGGATCGAAATGTTGAAGAAAAAAATGTAATGAATAAGGAAATTCACAAAAATACCGACCGTGCTGTAGAACTCTGTAACCAATTTTCAATGTTCCCAATGAAACATTTTTGAGGTTCTGGCTCACATGTCTTGAGGAAAATGATGCAAACATCGGTTGCAAACATTACACTTGATGTGGTGTCAGCACTGTTGATAATGCAGATCGCTTGATTGCCGGTCGATATTTCTTATTCCAATAATAATTTTTTTTTCTTCTCCAACTCTATGCTTTACCACACACTGTCCTTTTATATTTATTAATATTTTCCCAGATTTTTTCCGCTCTATTTTAACTTTTATTTTTAAATATGGGACAAAAAATATCGATCTCAGGACCACAGAAAAAACTGGGGTTTCCAATAGAACCCATTTTTGGTTCCAAAGGAGCTGCAACAAAAATGAACCCCACTTGCTGAAAAGGAACCCAAAACGATAAATGAGCTCTAAATGATACCTCAGTTGGGGTTCTAAAGGATCCCAATTGTAAATGAGCCTATTTCTAAAGAACCTATTTTTCGCTTTGCCCACTTCGACATTTTGTTTAATTAATTATACAATTTTTACCTGAAAGCACACATGTAATCAAACTCTGATGGACATAACTTCATAAAGACAATGAAGGTAGAAAATATTACCGTAATTAAAATAGATATAATGACATGATAGATGTAATTTGCAGGTTATGTAACAAGCTTGTAAACATAAAGGCTTATTCATATGCAAGAAACTTTTCGACATGTCACTTTTTAAAAGTACAAATATATATTATTAGAAGTACTGTAGGGTCGTTGCAAAAACAAAATTTCCTTTGTTTTATAATTTTAACATAAAATATAAAAATAGATAACCAATTTTTTTCGAATTGGAAACGAATTTTTTTAAAGTCTTAATGCGCATGCGTCGCACCAGCAGCCTCACTGCATGTTGATCGCGCGCTTATTTGAAATGATAAAATATGCAAATCAATTTTTTACAACATAATTATTATAATATTATTATTATAATTATTGTTTAATAATTTTTAAGTACAAAACATATTATGAATTATTCAGAATTGACATTTGTGAAGAAAAGTCTTCCTTATTTTGAATTTAAAGTCAATAATTCATTTGTAAAGAGTAAAATCAAAGAATTAATTTACCTTTTACTCTAAAAGTCTATTTTGTGATCTGAAAATTAATTTCTTTGATTCTAAACTGATGATTTATCATAAAAAATTAATTTACACATTCGATAATTTCAACAACAAAAAAAACATATACAGCGAAAAACACGATAATTGACAGAAATGGACTTGTAGATTGAACTATTTAAAAACTGTTACAGATTGAACTATTTTTAAATTTAAACATTAAAAATTGTAATAATTACAGGTGCAATAGTTCAAAATTGTATTAAATACATGCAGGAATCATCACAACAACTGGTTTTCCTTCCCCAAGCACATACATTTTCAGGGTGGCGATTCGGCGGACAATTTCAAATTCCCGGTTATTTCCCGGGTTTTCCCGGTCAAGTTTTTCAATTTTCCCGGTCAACTAAAAGTAACATATTCATATTTGCCGTAAAACGCAAACATTTATTTTAATTCATGACGTTCACTCTGAACATCCTTTAACACAACAGAACAAAACATTGCAAAATAAATGAATTTTCAAAAAATACTTTAATTTTCCACTAAAAATATCAATTTTTCAACAACAAAAAAATGAAATAGTTAAACTTTTCAACCAAAGTGATGAACTTTCAAATAAAATTATGAATCTTCAACGGAATAGTTAAATTGTAAAAAAAATAAAGAATGAATTCTCAGCTAAAATTATGAATATTTAACTGGAGCACTTGAATTTTCGACCAAAAAGATGAATTTTTAAACCAGAAGATTAATTTTCAAATAAAAATAATTATTTTCAACCAAAAATGGAATAGTAACGTTTTTAGTGAAAAAAACATTAATTTTATATCAAACATAAGAGTTTTCAATTAAAACAATGAATATTCAACTGAAATAGTTGAATTTTCAGACAAAAAAAATTAATTTTTACTAAAAGAGATAAATTGTCAATCAAAACTTAAATAATTATATTTCAAGTTAAAGAAATTAATGTTTAGCCAAACAAGCGAAGTGATGAATTTTCAAATAAAATTCTAAATATTTAACTGAAATAGTTGGATTTTAAACCAGACAGATGAATTTTTTTACTGCAATGATGAATCTTTAACTAGAATAATTGAATTTTGGACCAAGAAGATGAATTTCTACCAAAAGACGAATTTCCAACTAAAAAAGATAATTTTTCTACCAAAAATTGAATAAATAAATTCATAGGCAAAAAAAAGAAAGTTAAAAAAAAAGAGATGAATTTTCAACTAAAATTATGGAATATTCAACTGGAATAATAGTTACATTTTCATTAAAAAAAAATAAAAATTACCAAAAATATGTTAAGTAATTTATTTAATAAATTACATTTTTTTATACAAAATTATAGACAATGAAATGAATAATTGGAAGAAAAAACTTCACTTCATTGGCGAATTTGTTGATGACAGCTCTCTCAGTTTCCGGAAATTGTTACAAAACATTTATTTAATTTTTTTCTTCATGAACATATTGCTTAAAATGTGTTGCCTCGAAAAAAAAAGTAAATAAACGTTTTCGAATAATTCCCGCGAGACAAAAGTGCTGCCATCAAATTGCCATTTCATAACCTCAAAATCCTAATACCGATTGGTCCTATTGGGAACGATTGAAACTTTGCAACACTGAATCTTTCCCAATCGTGCACACACGATTAAGAAACACTATTAGAAACAATTCAAATTTCTTTCTATCATTCTGAATTGTTTCAATTAATTATTTCTAGAAGGGTAAACAGTTTGCTTCTTCCAAAAATTGTACACATAATAAATGATAATATCGTTTGTGTTTCCTTTACCGACATATTCTGTAAATCGCGAAATTACCAACCCGACTTTGCAAGCGGTTGGTTTGTGAATGCGCCTTTATGTTGTTCTTTTCAAGTGCGCTCTAAACGAACCCTTTTGGGTCTCTGCAGGTATCTATTGGAGCTCAAGTTCGAAAGGATACCAACTTTTATTTGAGCCGCAACATTAGTGCACCCCCAGTTTTTTCTGTGACTGGCTGGGTCACGTGACTAATGTATAACATGGCCTTAAGGAGACATTTAAGTCTCGACTTATTCTGAATTTCATTTCTTAAATTAGAATTTTGTTTAGTTATTTTTTACTCCAAACTAAACCTTCGAGTCTTGAGGAGAGATTTAAGATCCTCGTAATTTGCAGTCTCTTGTCCCACCTTAAAAAATGATTCGATCAGAAATGAAGATAGCCAGAGCTGATTTGCTGCTCTGACACGCATCATGATTTAGTAAATTTAGTTTGAGTTCAATTTGGCCCGGCACTGTCAATATGACCGCTTTTTAACAACATCACGAAGACGCAATCGCATCTATTCTTTACTTCCAGGGTTAACAAACAGGCTGATTCGTATCAACACGTGTGGTCCATAGAGTATTAAATATGTATATTGTTATAAGCCAACATTGAACCTGAACCCGCGTGAACTCACATGGGTAATGGTCTGCTGCTGACAGGGCACTTTCGTGTGCAAGGGATTAAAAAAAAAAATTCGAAAATTTTTCCTACCCTTGGGCAATTTAATTTATCGAGAATAATTCGGAAATGTTAGGGAATATTAATAAAACCATATGAAAATGGGCAATTTTTCTTATCCTTTCGGGACATTTTCTTGTACTTTCATAGGGAATATTTCTTAGTATTTCCACGAAACTTTTAGGAAATATTTTATAGAAGCTAGATAATGTTTCTACCTTCTTGATAATATTTATACTTTAATTAAGAAAATTAGAATTTTTCAAGCGAGTGAAAAAACATTCTGTACACGGAGAAAATTTGTTCATTCAAATTTACCCAATTAGTTAGGTAAATGGAGGACATTACTGCATTTAGATAAAGTTTACAATTATTTTATGATTTAATACCAAACAGAACTATAAATAATACAAAAGAGTTATGTAAAATCTCAAGTCCAAAAGTGAAAATTCTGATATGTAATAATTGATATAAGGGTTGTATTATTTTCATACCAGTGTATTATTAAATGACGCAAAGTATTGTACATTTTTATTAAATTAATGATATAAAGTTTACTTTTGTGTGATATTAACGATTCACTTGAAAGAAAGTATAGATTGCAGAATTTTTAAAGAGATTTTCACTTTTATTATGAGAGGAATTACACAACAGTAAGGTAAAATGTTACTAAATAAAAGTAGAATGTATTTAAAAATTGACGTATAAAAATGCGGGTGAAAATGTTTTTAAGAAAATAAGCGAATTCTCAACATAAAAAGATCAAATTTCTAGCAAAAATGAAGTAGCTACCTTTTTCGTTGAACAAATTATTTTTTACAAAAAAAAACATATTTTCATCAAAATTTGTTCAATTTTCAACAAAAGAAATGAACTTTCAACTAAAATAACGCATCTTCAAACAAAAACAAAACATTTTACCGATTAGGTGAATTTTGAACCAAGAAGTTGAATTTTCTATCAAAAAAAGACAAAATTTGAACTAAAAACATACATTTTAAACGAAGGATAGAATAGTTTAATTTTCAGTTAGAGAAATAAGTTTTTAAACAAATAAAATAAATTTTCAACCAAACAAATAAATTTTCAACCGAAAAGATGTAGTGGCTACAAAAAAAATTTGATGAGAAATGGAATATATTTAAATTTTTAGTTAAAAAAATTAATTTTAAAATTTATATTTAAAAAAAATTAATTTTCAATATAAAAAATCATTTTCAACTAAAGAAATAAAAATTTCAACGAAAAAGAATTAATGTATAGAATTTCTGAAAACAGAACAAAAAAAAACGTTAGATGGGATTTTGAATTTGATTTTAATCTAATTTAAAATTCTTAAATTTCAAAAAGATTCATTTTCTACCAAAAAAAGAATAATTTTTAAGAAAATACATGAATTTTTCATCAAAATTTTTTATTTTTAATGGAATTTTCAACCCAATAGTTGCATCTTCAACTAAAAAAGTTGATTTTATACCAAAAAAAATAAATAAATTTTCGACTAAATGGATGAATTTTCAACTAAAAAACATACATTTTTAACAAAGTTTAGAATAGTTTAATTTTTAGTTAGAGAAATAAGTTTTCAAGCAAATAAAATGAATTTTCAACTAAACAAATGAATTTTTTACCAAAAAGATTAAATTTGTATGAAAAAGAATCTCGATAAGAAATTGAGTTAAATTTTTAGTTTGAAAAATTAATTTTTAATAAGAAAAAACTATTTTTTAACCAAAGAAATTAAATAAAATACATAAATTTTAACTAAAAAGGTTAATTTTCTACCAAAAAAAGACAAACTTTCAACAGAATAGGTAAATCTTTAACTAAAAAAGCCAAATTTTCAACAAAAAATAGATTAGTTAAATTTTCAGATAGAGAAATAAGTTTTTAAGCAAATAACTTAAATTTTCGTAGAAGTATTTAAATTTTCGAGGAAACAAATGAATTCTCTAACGAAAAGATGAAATGTCTATAAAAAATTTCAAAACAAAATTTAGTTCACTATTTAGTTAAAAAAAATTATGTTCAATCAAAAATCTAATGCATTTATGTTTTTATGTAAGCTAAAGAAAGAGCCAAACTCTGAATTTATTTATGAAAATTATTTAAATAATTAATCATTATTGCAAATTTGCAAAGTATCGTAGGAAAAAGTCATTGGAAATAACATTCTTTGTTGATTCCGTAAACAAATCGAGCCTATTCCTTGAAAAATAGCCAAGCTCTGGATATGTTTATAAAAATTGTTTAAATAATTAATAGTTATTGTAAATTTGCAAAGTATCGTAGAAAAGAGTTAATTGAAAAACTTTCTTTATTGATTCCGTAAACAAATGGAGCCTATTGTTTGAAAAATGGCCAAAATTTTAATTTGTTGAAATAATAACTTTTGTTTTGCAGTGCATTTTAGAAAAAAGTCATCGGAAAAATGTTTCCTACTTGATTCTGTAAAAAAATTGATCCTGGTCGTTAAAAACTAGCCAAAAAATTAATTTTTTAATTGGAATTGTTTAAATAATTAATAATTCTTGAAATTTTACAAAGCAACATATAAGAGTCATCGGAGAGACATTATTATTTGGCTCCGTAAAAAAATTGTGCCTATTCCTCGAAAAATAGCCAAACTCTGAATATGTTTATGAAAATTGATAAAATAATGAATAATTATTGTATATTTGCAAAGTATCGTATAAAAGAGTTATTGGTAATACATTCTTTCTTGATTCCCTAAATAAATTGATGATTGATTGATTCCTTGTCAAATTGATCCTTTTCACTGAAAAATGCCCAAGCTCCTAATTTGTTTATGAAAATTGTCTAAATAATCCATAATTCTTGGAAATTTGCAAAGCATCGTACAAAAAATTCATCGGAAACATATGCTTATTTCATTCTATAAAAAATTGAGCCTATTTGTTTAAAAATAGACATACTCTAAATTGTTTTATGAAAATTGTTAAGAATATTATTATTTTTTGTAAATTTATGAAGCAACATGGAAAAGAGTCATCGGAAAGACATTCTTAGTTGACTCTGTAAACAAGTTATGACTATTCCTTGAAAAATAGCCAAGTTCTGGATATTTTTATAAAAATTGTTTAAATGATTAATAATTATTGTAAATTTACAAAGTGTCGTAGAAAAGAGTTATTTGCAAAACTTTCTCGATTGATTCCGTAAATAAATTGAGCCTATTCTTTGAAAAATGGCCAAACTCTTGATTTGTTGAAATAATTAATAATTCTTGTAAATATGCAAATATATTCTTAGTTTTCTTCGTAAACAAATTCTGCCTATTCCTTGAAAAATAGCCAAACTCTGAATATGTTTACGAAAATTGATAAAATAATGAATAATTATTGTATATTTGCAAAGTATCGTAGAAAAGAGTTATTGGAAATACATTCTTTCTTGATAACCTAAACGTCCTAAACTAATTGATCCTATTCGTTGAAAAAAGGCCAAGCTCTTAATTTGTGCATGAAAATTGTTTAAATAATAATTCTTGGAAATTTGCAAAGCCTCATACAAAAGTTTCGTGGAAAAGATATTCTTAGTTAATTCTGTAAAAAAAATTGAGCCTATTCGTCGAAAAATAGCCAAAAGCCTATTCGCTGAAAAATAGCCAAAAGTCTATTAGTTTTTTCTTCAAATATACATTCCACATAATATTCAATTAATGTAAAGATTGATCAGAATTTAAACAAAGCTCTTTCTACTACTTTTTCTTGAATGAAGAAACCCAAGATTTTCTTTGAAACCAAAACAAGACCAAAAAATGAGTTTTGCTAAGTTAGACACAGTTTTCGGCTAAGGTATGGAAATAAATTTTAAGCTCGTAGGTATATAAGCATAGATGTCATGTTATCTCTCTGGTACGTGGTCAACAATACCCTAACTTTTCGATAGATTCCTGAATTTTTGTGAAATTTTCCATATAGTATTTTTCGAAAAATTCCGTAACTTTGAGGGAAATTCCCGAACTTTTCCTCTTTAGATTATTATTAGTTCTTGTAAATTTACAAAGCTATATAGAAAAGAGTCATCCGAAAGACATTCTTGGTTGACTCTGTAAACAAGTTATGCCCATTCCTTGAAAAATAGTCAAGCTTTGGATATGTTTATAAAAATTGTTTAAATAATTAATAATTATTGTAAATTTACAAAGTGTATCGTAGAAATGAGTTATTTGAACTTTCTTTATTGATTACTTAACAAAATTGAGCCTATTCTTCGAAAAATGGCCAAACTCTTAATTTGTTGAAATTATTAATAATTCTTGTAAATTTGCAGAGCATCATGGAAAAATGTCAAGGGAAAGATATTCTTAGTTTACTCCGTAGAGGGCCATTCACAAAATACGTGATACATTTTTCAGGAACTTCTGCCCCCCCCCCCTCCGTTTGATACTTTTTCCATTGTTCTTAACGTGGAGAATGATACTTCGACAGACTCCCCCCACCCCTAAACGTATCACGTATTTTGTGAATGACCCATAAACAAATTCTGCCTATTCCTTGAAAAATAGCCTAACTTTGAATATGTTTATGAAAATTAATAAAATAATGAATAATTGTTGTATATTTGCAAACTATCGTAGAAAAGAAAAAAAATTGTTTAAATAATAATTCTTGGAAATTTGCAAAGCCTCATACAAAAGTTTCGTGGAAAAGATATTCTTAGTTAATTCTGTAAAAAAAATTGAGCCTATTCGTCGAAAAATAGCCAAAAGCCTATTCGCTGAAAAATAGCCAAAAGTCTATTAGTTTTTTCTTTAAATATACATTTCACATAATATTTAATTAATGTATAGATGTCATTTTGTCCTTCTGGCACGTGGTCAACAATGCCCTAACTTTTCAATAGATTCCCGAATTTTTGCGAAATTTTCCATACAGTATTTTTGGAAAAATTCTGTAACTTTGAGGGAAATTTCCGAACTTCCTGTTTAGATTATTATTAGTTCTTGTAAATTTACAAAGCAATATAGAAAAGAGTCATCGGAAAGACATTCTAGTTGACTCTGTAAACAAGTTATCCCTATTCCTTGAAAAATAGCCAAGCTCTGGATATGTTTATAACAATCGTTTAAATAATTATTGTAAATTTACAAAGTATCGTAGAAAAGAGTTATTTGGAAAACTTTCTTATTGATTCCGTAAACAAATTGAGTCTGTTCTTTGAAAAATGGCCAAACTCTTGATTTGTTGAAATAATTAATAATTCTTGTGAATTTGCAAATATATTCTTAGTTGTCTTCGTAAACGAATTCTGCCTATTCCTTGAAAAATAGCCAAACTCTGAATATGTTTATGAAAATTAATAAAATAATGAATAATTATTGTATATTTGCAAACTATCGTAGAAAAGAGTTACTAGAAATACATTTTTTCTTGATACCCTAAACCAATTGATCCTATTCGTCGAAAAAAAGGCCAAGCTCTTAATTTGTTCATGAAAATTGTTTAAATAATAATTGTTGGAAATTTGCAAAACATCATACAAAAAATGCATCAGAAAGATATGCTTAGTTAATTCTGTAAAAAAATTCAGCCTATTCGTTGAAAAATAGCCAAAAGCCTATTCATTGAAAAATAGCCAAAAGTCTATTAGTTCTTTCTTTACAGTTTGTCAGGAAAAAATTGTATTGTAGCAGAATTATGTCGAGAATGCTTTTATGTTGGTTTGCACTACTGTCACTATCGCGCCTCGCATTTATGAGATTAGTAGCTGTTTAAGCATGACAATGACCTTGAAAATAACTGCAGAACGTGCACTAAGTTGCCTCAAGTAGCGACACAACGTCCGGCCGTTTCCAGCGCAAAAGGCAATGATCGGTTTTTCGTACACTGCATTTCTTAGCATATATTTTGTATTGAATTTTAGTATGCTACAAATGTAAGGGAATCAGAGATACCGGTTTTGGCACCAAAACGTGGTTTTCCGTGAAATACCTCATTTCTGGGTCAGTTAAGTAGCGTCATTAAGTTATGTCTGAGGAGCTAGTGGAGGTCAGTTTCGTTATTGAATTCACAATTGATTGATTGATGATCTAATACCAATGGTTTGCTATATGAATTTACATCTTATTTACATATTCTCACGCAAAGAGCTCACAAATGTAGCACAATTTGTGGCAGTAATTCGTGTTAAGCACTTTTTTGATGATTCACGCGTTTTACTTTACAGGAATTTATGTTTCTCTTTAAATGTATATTATCTGATTATCAGGTGGATAAACCGGTTTTGTGTTATTTATTGTAATTACTTTATTCTCGTAAACAAAAATTTGATAGCTAAATAGAAAATCTATGGTGTATTAGCTACTCAGAGATCCCACTATATTCCATATTCCCCTTTCTTAAATAATTCCTAGTTTTTCCCTGTTTTCAAGAAACTGCCCCTTTTTCGCGTTTTTCCCCTTGTTCAAACTGAATTGATAGGATCCAATAAGAAAATAAAACTATTTTTCGTTGCAAGTGAATTGTTTTAATTGAAAAGTTCACTATTGTATTTTTGGTGCAGAATTCATCTGTTTGGATTAAGAAGTCTACTATTTGGTTACAGATTTAATTATTAATTATGTAAAAAATTCAACTACACTGAAAGAAATAGTTTCAGGCTAGTAGCAATCCGAGTTTGCTTGGGAATTTCTAACTGAATGAGAAAGAAAATTGTGCTGTCTCAGCCACACGAATTTGAGCATTATCACCTACGTATAAGAAAATCATCAAGGCTAATATGGCAAGGAAAGTTTGTTTGACTGAAACGATAGTTGAGAAAAGTGTCGAATAACCAATATGATTAAAATATCCAAATATTATAATGTAGGTACAAGCATTATATGCCTCGGTCTCATAGCCGTATTGAACACATAATTTTATCAACTATCTATTCGAAACAACACTGCGTTAAAGTATTGCATTGGGCATCCGGCTGGTTGCTTGATTCAGCCATACCAATCAATGTATTCTGGTGTGCGCGATTGATCAACCGGTGAGGTGCGCGTCGATTCGGCATCAGTCGCTGTCTTCAGGTTTCTGATTTTTGTTAGTTTTCTGTTATTATTATGTGTCAAAAATATCTTTTACTGAATGCAATTCTCAAACATAACCTCACGTTTATAGTAAGTTTGAAGCATGAAAACGCGTAAACAAACTGTGTAGATTATTATTTTCGTAATATTTTATAGAGAATGAGGTGAGTGAGGAGGCTTTTGATACCTTACTCCGAAATTTGCATAAGAGTTGTTCATGAATAAGGCTGGACCCTATAGCTATTTTCACAAACAAGTGGCATTTATTTGCCTTTATTTTTGTATCTTGAGAATCATATATGAATTTTTTGTATGCAATACAATTGGAAACTATTTTTCACAGATACACAAATATTATAATTAATAATTTGGAATAATAACAAAACTACCAAAAAATCGAATTTTTAAATCAATTTTAACTGCACTGCAGTATGGAGGATGCAACCTCATTAGCATTGTACATCAGACATGCCTAACATTAGACTATCCGAACGGTATGCTTAGATCTCCTCAACGGCAGGAGCAGATGAGACAAGCCTGCGTATGGTTGATTTACCACAACCAAATTCAGTCTGACACAACCGTAAATTCGTTCTACTACAGTCATCTTATGTTTGGAAATATCTATTAAAACTTATAACTCAAGCAGTAATATTGCTTCAGCAATTATGGTATGGGTAAAATACGCAAACTGTATCGCTGTAGCTGAGCGAGCAATACATTATGGTTGGAATAACCAGAATTATGCGTGTATCATCGAATTATTTCTTTCAGTGATATTTTGTTAAATTCATCTTTCTTGGTCCAAAATTAAAATGTTTTGTTGAGAATTCGTATTTTTGGATAGAAGAGTCGACCTTCTGGATTGAGAATTCATCGTTTAGTAGAACGGGCATCTTTTTTTCAATGAAAATTAATTCTTTCTAATAGAAAAGTGTACTATTATATTTTTATTTCCGAATTCATCTCTTTTGGTTAATAATTCTAGTATTCGGTGAAAATTTAACTATTTTGTCAAACATTTTAGTTTTTCGTTGAAAATTAATTTTGTTGTTGAAAATTTAACTGTTTTGCAGAAAATTCGTATTTTTGGCTGGAAAATTTCAAACTTTTGGTTGTTTTTTTTTCTTTCTTGACTCAAAAATCTTTTTTGGTTAACAATTAATTTTTTTGGCTGAAAAGTTAACTTCCTTTTTTGGTTAAAACTTGATATTTTTTAGGTGAAAATTCAACTATTTGTTTGACATTTTATGTATTTTGTTGAAAATTCAATTATTTGGTTAAAGTCATTATTTTTGGTCCAAAATAAAAATTTTTTGTTGAGCATTCGACTTTTTGCATAGAAGAGTCGCCCCTTTGGATTGAAAATTCATCTTTTAGTAGAACAGTCATCTTTTTTTGGTTGAAAGTTAATTCTTTTTGGTTAAAAATTTAATCATTTTGTTCAAAATTCATCTTGTGTGTTTAAAGTTTTTTTTTTTAATTGAAAAGTTTACAATTATATTTTTGTGTCTGAATTAATCTGTTTTGGTTGAAAATTGTTTTTTTTTTTTGTTGAAAATTGATCGATTTCAGTTGAAAATTTCATTATTACATTTTTCGTCGAGAATTCATCTTTTTTGGTGAAAAATTCAACTTCTTGGTTGAAAGTTAAACTACTTCTTTAACAATTTATTTTATTTATTAACAATTCAAATTTTTTGTTGAAAATTCATTTTGTTTAGTTGAAACTAGCTTTATTTATATAGTTGTAAACAAAATTTTCAACCAAGAATGATCAATTTTCCTCCAAAAATGGTATAGTTAAATTAGCAGTTAAAAAATTAATTTTAAATTGTACTATTTTGTTGAAAATTGGTTTGTTTTTTGGTTGGAAATTAATTTTTTAAAGTGATAATTTAATTATTCCTTTTTTGATAGAAAAATCAACTCCTTGGTTAAAAATTAAGCTACTTCTTCGAAAAATCGCCTTTTTGTATAAAAATTCGATTATTTTGGTAGAAAACTTAACTATCTGGTTGAAAAACAAGTTTTCAGTTCAATATTAATATTTTCGAGTGAAAAATTCAACTTTTTCGTTTAGAATTCGGCTTTTTGGCTTGGAAATTCAATAATTTTTTTGAATTTTTTTCCCTCTTGACTGGCAAGTTTTTCTTGTGCGAAGATTCAACTCTTGTTGGAAATTCGTCTTTTTAGTTTGAAAATCCATCTCTTTTGGTAGAAATTTTATCTTTTCTTGGTTAAAATTGATCTGTTTGATTGAGGATTCACTATTTTGTTGAAAATTCGTCTTTTTTTGTTGAATTCAGTTTTTTTTATTTATAATTAAAATCTTTTTTTGTTGAAATATAAATTATTACATTTTTTTGTTGAGAATTAATATTTTTTTTACTGAAAATTAAACAACTTTATTAACAGTTACCTCCTTTGCTAAAAGTTGATTCTTTTTGTTGAAGATTCATGATTGCAGATTTTCGTAATTTGTATTTCTGAACATTTTGGGTCAACAATTTATTCCAAGTCCAAAAAGATTGCATTTTTTTGGAAAATATTAATTTGAGTGCAATTCATCATTAGAGATAATTATTGTGCTAGCCTAGCACAACACAGCACAAGTTTAAGATGTTCGAAATTCGTATTTTTGAAAAGTTTGGATAAAAAAATTATTCCAAGTCCAAAAAGATTGTATATTTTTGAAAATATTAATTTGAGTGAAATTCTTGAATCTCTTGAAAAATCTTAGGGCACAATAGACCACAAATGTAGCATAATTCAGCACAGTTTTCATTTTTTCGAAAAAAAAAATTTGCGAAGCTGACATAAAAAAATGTTTTTTTATTTTATTTTTGGGCTGAAATTTTCATTTTTTCAAAAAATCTTTTACGGCACAATAGAGCACAAATCTAGCACAATTCCGCACAATTTTCTTTCTTATATACTCTTGGTTGTCTTCGTAAACGAATTCTGCCTATTCTTTGAAAAATAGCCAAACTCTGAATATGTTTATTAAAATTAATAACATAATTAATAATTATTGTATATTTGCAAAGTATCGTAGAAAAAAGTTATTGGAAATAGCACAAATCTAACATAATTCCGCACAATTTTCATTTTTTCGAAATTTGAACTTGGCGTTGCCAACTTCCTGGACATTCTCTTAGACTATTTGGTTAAAAATGTCAACTGTTTTGTTGAAAATTCGTCTTTTTGGATAGAAAATTTAAAAGATTTCCCTATTATTCCCCTATTTTTTTCCAGCATTCTGTTGCCAAATAGTATTTCGATATCATGACTCACAGTTGTGGGTGTGCGCCGATCGAAAACAAAGAATCCCTTCATCCATGGACAGTCTGTGTCCTGCCCTATTCTGCTTCAATAAATTCTATTACCCCTTCCCACGATTTCCTAACTGAAAGTGTTTCTCTTCTCTTATCATTTTAACCTTCCCTGGAAAAACATTTTGTTCAAAATTCATCTTTTTGGTCAAAAATTCAACTGTTTTGTTGAAAATTTTCCTTTAGATAGAAAATTCACCCTTTTGGAATGAAAATCCCTCTGTTGTGGTAGAAAGTCACCTTCTTTGGTTGAAAATTCATCTATTTGGTTGAAGTTTAATCGTTTTTGTTTGAAAATTCGACCATTTGGTTCAAAATC
>CAKNYM010052294.1:0-54359 GCA_932195095.1 Andricus curvator
TTGTTACAAGCATGTGACTACTCAGGCTGGCATCTGTGTTAGCTGGGATAAGTGTGATTTTCCGCGGTTCTACTGGCAGCCGGTGTCATTTTTTAGATGGCAGTTGTTCTCAGTGGGACACTGCGGTGGTTGTTTAACCCTTGTCTTATATTATATATATATATATGTCTATACGTTATACTAACAAAAATAATGAACATTTTTTGCCAGTTTTCCAGTTAATTAAGATTATCTACTGTATGGTGGTTTCCCTATATGAGCAATTCCATGTCAAATCACCTGAAGAATTTCATCTATTGTTAGTAATTTTGTTGAACATTGTAGTATCCGTTCTTTTAGGCATTGACAGAAAACCCATAAAATAATTTTTGAAACATTCAAAAAACTTAGGAGGCGGTATTCAAAATTGAAAATTGAGACGTACAGTCAAACGGGATAATTTCAGACATGTGGGGTAAATTCGGACACCTCTAAATTTCCTTAACTGGTAGGAAAAGTTACTCAAAACTAGTACAAGAATCTAGAGTAATAGATTCTGGTTAAAACCACCCGCCTTACAGTATATTACATCACAAGGAGTGTTAGACATGTCTTTCAGGGAGATCAATGTTTACAAGACGAGTTGTTTTTTATTTTATGATTATATATATATATATATATATATATATATATATATATATATATATATTTATTAAATTATTAATTAAAATTAAAATTTTATAATTTAATTAATAAAACGTTGTCAGTTTGAAATTATTATAATTATTGTTTCAAACCTTTTTCGAACTCCTAATATATAAAAAGTTATTTAATAATGTATTATAATATAGAAACACAATATTATATTATTAATAATTTATATCCACATGATATGAATTTAAAAGTAAAATTAATAACGTTTATCGGGGCCCAATATCATGGCTATACAGCCCTGGTTATTAAAAATTACTCATTTGACATCAATATATAGTATAATATTAATATTAAAAGTGAACCAAAAAAATGGGAAGCTTTACCATGTCTAATCTGTTCGTCCGACTCTTGTCTACGAAATCGTGCATCTGATGGTTACTTATCGTTCGATTACTTGAAGACGAATTAATTGCCACTCTGAAAATTGGGGGCCTTATAGGAAAAAAGCTCAGCTTTCTTTTAAAACTATTTTCAAACAAAAAAAGTGTCGAAATTTGAAAAAAAGTCCAATTTATTCTTGATTTTCAAAAATTAATGTGAAATTTTTGTTTTTTCTGGGATGCGCCACGATCATTTTGAGCCCAAAAAGAAAAAAATTGCTTGGGCCCTTTTTGAGAAAACTCTTTTCTTGATTTTTTTGAAGAGGTTAATCAACGTATTTTAATGAAAATAAGTTAAACGTGGAATTTCATTGGCTCAAACCATTCAGTTTAGCATCCAAAAAAGGGCTATAGGTGCTGAACATCTTACGACAACTGAAACCCTTCAATATTTTTGGAAAATGGTGCAAAAAGTGGGAAAAAATCAGTTTTTTGAAAATTGCCTTCTTCCAATTCATCCTATGTCCCAAACACCGCAACAAGAATTAAAGTGCTTGAAATTTTCTGCAAAATGAAAATCGAATTTTCTATCTCTAAAATTTTGGGAGTTATGGTCCTAAGAAGTCGATTTTAAGCGAATGAATTTAATGAAAAAAAAATATATATAGTTTTGGGGAAATAACTTATTTGCTATGCGTATCTGGTAAAAATTGCCGAATTATGCATTAAAGAAGACTTAATTTTGAGTAGATCTAAAAAAAACATTGCTCTAGCTCTAATAGAACCAAAAGTATGGCCTTTTGAATATGACCCTTTTTTTATGAAATTTTGTTTAACATCATTTTTATAAATGAAATTTCTCGTTTTTCAAAAGAACTCATTTCCTCAGCGTTTTAGGTGAAAGTTGTCAGTAAGTTATTTTAAAAGGACTTAGTTTTGAATAAATTTAAAAAAAATGCTCTAGCTGTAATAGAACCAAAATTATTATATAATAGCCTTCACTCATTTTAAGCTTCGTTTAATTCAAGCACAACATACACAATATGATAAAAACATTTTTCTATGTCTCATTCTCCAGAAACAAAAATTAAAAAAAAAAAAATTTCAACAAAATTCCATAAAAAGCGGCCATAATTTCGATGCGATTAGAGCTAGAGCATTTTTTTAGATTTGCTAAAAATTAGGTCCTCCTTAACTTATCTGGTGGCAACTTTCTCCTGAAATGCTCGGGAAATGAGTTCTTTTGGAAAACGATAAATTTTATTTTAAAAATTGATGTTTAACAAAATTTTATAAAAAAGGGCCATATTCAGAAGGCCATAATTTTTACCAGATACGCATAGGAAATAAGTTATTTCCCAAAAACAATATATATATATATATATATATATATATATTTATATATAAATATATAAATATTATTTTTCATTCCATTTATTCGCTTAAAATCGACTTCTTAGCACCATAACTCTCAAACTTCTAGAGATAGAACATTCGATTTTTTTTTATTTTGCAGAAAATTTGAAGCACTTTAATTCCTGTTCAGGTGCTTGGGACATAGGATGAACTGGAATAAGGCAATTAAAAAAAAAACTGATTTTTTTTCTCACTTTTTTCAAAAATACTGAAGGGTTTCAGTTCTCGTAAGATGTTCAGCACCTGTAGCCCTTTTTGGATGCTAAACTGAATGATTTGAAAAGCCAATGAAATTCCACGTTTAACTTATTTTCATTAAAATATGTTGATGAACATCTTCAAAAAAAGAAAAAAAAAAGAGTTTTCTCAAAAAGGGCCCAAGCGATGTTTTTCTTTTTGGGCTCAAAATGATCGTGGGGAATCCCAGAAGTATATTCAGAAAAAAACCGGCATATGCAAGCCCTTTTGGGTTGAAGTCAGTCGAGGCACACCTTGAAGTACCATCCAATATGACTACAATTGGCCCGATCAGAAAAATTTTTATGTTAAGGTGGGTACACTTCAAAAATTATGCCCCATATGTAAAAAATGAGCTATTACATTTTTTTTATTGGCCAACAATTTTTAATGAAAGGAGAACCATAAGTACTTAATTTTTTGCAAACGCAAGTTGTCGGATGAGAGCTAGAATTTCTCAAACCAAACCCTCGAGAGAAACGAGGGTAAAAAACTGAAATTTATCATAGAACTTATAAATAATATGCAAAACAGAACGCACTGGTATAAATTTTGATGTAATTAATAATTCGTCCAATAATGCAATGTCCAATAAATCTGTACTGTTATCTTTTATTGTAAATACTTGAGTTAACAGAAATTAGTTAATTTTTGCAAATAGTAAAAGTCCCTAAAAAAATTTGGTTAATTTAATTTAACAAAAAAAATGTGTTCGGAATGCAGCATTTGAATATAATTTTTAATTTAGCTACCGTTTTTCTCCGTCTTTTTACAGTGTAAAAATCCGATATTTTAGCATGCCTTATTCTTTCCGTTTTTTGTGTGTTTCAGTGTATTTCTATGTTAAGCGGAAATGAAATTAAGACCTTATAAAATTATTCGAAATAATTACGTTAGGAAAACTTTTTAGCAGCAACATTTCTTCTGCTAAACGAGATAATTTAAATTACTCTTCGAATTTCAAAGAAATATTTTATAAGCAAAAAATAAAAAATAATTAAATGAAATTTTGACAAACATTTAAAGCTCTAATTTTTTGTAAACTGGATGGCTTGCAAATTCGAAAAAGGTTTTCTTCCATCATTTAATTCAAACTTCATACTATTCTAAACTCAAACCTATTTTTATTTGAATTTATGTTAATTGTAAATATTTTTAACTCAATTTATGATTAATAATAAAAATTAATAAATTATTCAAGTTTAAACGCTTCGGAGCTTGTAATTGAACATGAAATAATATTGAAATTTAAACGCTTTTAAATCAAAATCGTATAATTGCAAACGTTTTCAATTTTATATTATTTAATTTTTAATTTTCTTGAAGGTTTGAACATTCAAATGAACAATTTTTTTATTGATTGCTTTTTAAAATAGAAACAATGAAACCGCGAGATCTTCGGTCGACTTCACGCTTGACTGCTTCTGTCTCACCCTGAGCGTTCCTTGAAGGCCTATACGCTCGGATAGTCAGTGCCGCATCAGAAGTTGTTTATCGCCCTCTCTGGACATTACTGTTACAAGGTCAGGGACTACATGTGTGGTCCTGAGTGCCGACATGGAAAAACACATCCGATTCTGGCGGGCCCAGAATCGAGAGTTGAGTGTAATTAAAAATAATTTGAGAGAAATAAAGCAACTCAAATTTACAGATCTATAGATACACACTTTTAAAAAGTTATTGAAGTTAATTCGGTAAATTGGTATCATGGTTCTATTTTGGTAAATTGTAAAACTAAAACTGTAAAAATTAATTACACGATTGCTGCAGAAATCTTTTCTAATCCTAGAGAATTTAACAAAAAATAGAATAAAACTTTGCAGTTTTTTTGGTTTTTATTATTTTATATCCACAAACGTTACATCTTCCAGGCATACACAAGACTCAAACATCACGTACACCATCGTTATCATCACATTATGAAATCACTGCACGAATTGAAATCTTTTTCGGATTTTCTAGTAACTCGAACTTATTAGTGCTTAGTTGTAAATGTTGATTTACTTTTTAATTCTATTTACATGGATGACGTCATCGTGATTAACGAACTAGAATAATCGATATATTCGCGATACACATAATCATTATTATTAATTAATAACATTATCCGATATTATGTATTTCTTGTGATTGATATTAAGATACGGATTGTCTATCTGTAAAAAAATACGCAGTCGGAGAAAAACTTGTACCGAATCGTAATTTAATCACAAATTAAATAATTTATTGAATCAATTTACTCACTAGTTAACTAAATGATTTGAATTTTGAATCCACCGATTGAAAATTAACCGAACTGTTTTAATTCGGCATAGTTTTTTCTCCATTGCTTATAGAGACTATTTCTTCTTTAATTGCGTGAGCCTCTATATCAGTGCAATTTTGGTTTGCGATTGTTTACAACCTTTACAAATAAAGTCTTTATTTTGAAACACAAAACTCGAAGACTTCCCGATTTTTTACAATTATTGGAAAAAATCAAAACTGAATTATGCACAATTTCCAAAATTGCGAAAATCAAATAAATTCAAAAATAAATTAAAAAACTGTATAAAGTTCTATAAAACATTCAAGTTGGCTATCAAAATTAAAAACGTGATTTGCTATTTGTCCCCTCACCAAAGGCACTAATAAATTTGTCTCAAAACAGATATTTAAAACCATAAACGGTTTCAAACCCTTTCGGAAAATCTTCTAAAAATTCGGGCGGCTGCTTATTCATTTATTCAACTTTAATTTTCCAGAAACACACTCAAACTTTTTTAAATAAAAAAAGAGAGTGAAAAACAAAATTCATGGGAAGGATCGTAAAAAGTGAACTCGGCCTTTCTTACAGAAAACAGAATTATTAATGATTCTATAAAGTGCTGCAAAAATGGCGTGTGTACTGTTATTTTTCTTACAGATTTTGTCAAATAGTTATGTCTTTCCAAACCTGAAACTGCCTGGACTTTCAATATAATAGTACCGGATGCAAGCTGCAAGCTTTGTGTGTGTGTATATGTATGTGTACGCGTGTCTGTATATTTTATATATAATATATATAATATATGCAACATTTTTTTTATACATTTTTCGGTTGTCGCCAACCATTAACCCCACCCGTTATATTTATTCATATATATATAGAGCGTAAAGCCTTAGTTCAATTAGGGATCGCTATAATAGCAGAATATCTGTATTATAATAATAATAATAAAAAGAATAATAATAAGTAACAATATTAGGTATGTATATAATTTACAAGCTTGCATGTTCACTCAATTTGGCGCACTTCGAAAACAAAATTCATCCCGTGCTAAAAGAAAAAATAACGCCTCGTATCCGCGAGTAAAAAGAGCTCCACATGCAGTCAAAAAATGTCGAAAAATTGGGGTAACAAAATTTTCGATAACGGGAGGAACTTTTAAGGGTTCTTTGGAAAGTTTTCTGTGTGATAAAATAAGATTTTCGTACGCCATGAGCGAACTCTCGTTCCTTCTATCACCCTTTCTTTTTTCTTTCTTTCTCATTCTCTCTTTTTAGACTAAATTTTCAGGAAATCTTATTCAAACTATGCCTAAGGGCCTTATTAAATGTGATCAGCATCATCAGCAGCAGTCACAAATAATCGTAAATGTATTTTACCGGTATTATAAAGTAGGTAGTCACTCGCTTAAAAAACTACGATAAATCTAATAACAATTCTTAATCATCTATCGTTACTTTTAAATCGTTATGTACAGGACTGAAGTTGTGAGCAAGTTATCCACTTTTTTTACAGGCGCCAAAAACTCTTCCGCGACAAGGATCCCAGAAAACATTTTTAAATGAGAAAAGAAGGAAAAATTCGGCGCCACTCAAGACATAATTTAGGGCTGGCAAAAGCTCGAGAATTTTTTTTTTATTTTTTTATTTTATAACATTTTTTAAAATGGCGAGGCTTTTCTGGGAATTTCCTTCTCGTCGGTAAGATTAAAAGTCAGGCTATTTGTGCTACATTCTCTCTATATATCGCATAATAAATGGAATTCAGCGGGTTTTTCATAGCCGAAAACGGTACAAATTCGGAGGAAAAAGCAGAATGTGGCAGTGATGCGAGATCGAAAAATATAAAAAAATGTCCAGTTCTTGTGGAACTTTGATCAGAAAAGTCAAGTTTTCAAGGTAACTTATGGCTGTGATGTTGAATTACGTGGAGAATGTCATTATTTTTCTATATTAAGTCGAATATTTGTGACATATTCCAAAATTTTAAGCGAAATTCACAAAATACGTTAAAAACTGTTTAAAAAATTTTCATTACAAATTTTTTAAACATTGTCGTAATTTACAAATAAAATCTAAAGTTTGAGATTGTTTTACAATTTTAGGATACTATCCCAATTTGTGAGAGAACTTGCGAAAAAAACAATGATTAAAAATCAAAACGTAAAATTCTATCAAAATCAAATTTTTCTAATCAAAGCTAGAAAAACGAACGAAATTGATCAAATTTCCTCGGAAATGTTAATTACAAACGGATTGTCGCACAGAATTTACGTGCCGAACTGTCAACAAAAAAGTCCCCTGAGGATCCTTAAAATTCTAAAATCGAAAAGAATTCGGCGATCGCAGATCCGAAAAGCAAAATGGAACTCGACGATCATTCCCGTTTGGATTTCCAACAAGGAACTGTTTTGATGTCTAATACTTACGATAATTACATTAGTCGTAGTAGTAATGAGAACTACAGCGTCTAGCGCGTAGTAAAAAAATTGTAATCTATCTTATCAAAGGTGCGTCAGGGTTCTTCGTCTCTTTCCATCAAATAGTGAAAAAGAAACGTGCAAATCCCGTACACTAGGTCAAATAAATTTATCCCCATCGTGACCCTTTATCCATCTCTCGTTAATTCTTATCTAGAAAAATAATTTAGCAATTCTGCCTCTACTTTTTAGTAATCCGTCTGTCAACCATTTTGCGCATCGGATTGAAATTTCGAGTGTCTATAGGCCTTGCGAACGTCCCTGTTATTATAGGGCAACAGCTTTGCATTCCCTTGAAGCAATGCTTTGAATAAAATTATTCATTCGCCATTGCGAAGATTCTCCACTTTCTGAGAAAATATCTTTCTTCTGAAGCTGGACTTAACGGAATTAGGAAGCAAGTCACTTTTGTACGGTCTCGGTTTTGGGTTTTTCGGTGGTTTTGGTGCCCGGAAGCCGCGAGGATTTGACGGCTTCCTGGGGCTTGAAGGAACCAGAGTTGTGTCTGCTGCGAGGTTGCGACGGTTGCTGTTGTTTGGCGAGGTCGCGCTGACTGGAGGAATCACTACGACGCTTGGAATGAGCGAGTCTACCGGAGCCGAAGGAGCCGGCGCGGTCACGGTATTGGGCGAGATTCACGGACTCGAGGCGCAGCTTGGGCTGCGATGGTCCTGAGGATGGGCAAGTAGTAGGAAGGGTAACTGTGCTTGAACCTCCGGAGAGACATCGCACACGACGCGTTGGTGACGCTTCGTTTGCACCTGCTGATTCGGAGTAGCTACGGTTGCGACGCTTCGATGCTTGAGATCTCGAGACTTCATTTATCTGGGGCTAAAACAAAAAATTCAAACGATTATAAGTAAAATAATCTTATTAGGGTTAGGATGGTGGGTTTATTTTATATACTTATAATTGATTAATTATTTACTAGTATAACTGTGACATTTACAAAATTTTTATGTTGAATGAGATTCGCTCAAACTCCGTCAAAGGACACTCACGAAATTCACGGAAACAATTTTTTTTTAAATTTTACATAATCTTACCATTCGAAATTAATAAATCTGAATGTAGAATACTTAGAAATGCGAAATATCAAATTAGAATTATCTAATATTGTAATGATTTAAAAATAACGGTATGATTTAAAATTTAGAAGATGCGAATGCTATTACATAATCTCAAATTGTTTAATCGAAGGCCGTAGCTAATCGTTCAGCTTTTTAGAACGAATAGCGAAAATCTTGCAAACTTGATTCGCCGAGTTGGAAAAGGAAAGGGTGATTTTTCTTCACGCCAGGGCTATTCGTCGGAAAACCGGGACGAATAGGTACTGCGTTAAAGAGATTTTAATTTAATTTTCAATTCGAATATACTTTCAGTTAACTGCTTGACTCAGAAAATGTTTAATTTTTGTATATTATAATCGGCAATTGTTCGATTTTTTTTTAAATTGCCAATTGAATTATTCAATGTTAGACGCGATAAACCTACAATGTTTCATTATGCAATCTAGAAATATACATCATGAACGCCTTTCGAAGTTTAAAACTAAAATTATTACTTCTATGGTTTTCAATTTTCAAATATTAATTAGTAAGGTTTTTTTACTGAAATTCTCAATTTTAGAAGACTTCATTAGAAATATTTAATATTATAAGCCTCAAACTTGAAAATTAAAAAATGTGAAATTATTTACACTTGTAATAAGATTTTACATACACGGAGTAAACTCGGGTATTGCCGAAACAACCCCCCCCCCCCCCCAACGAATTTTAATGTTTTTTTCTTTTTGGGACCTTCTTTGTTCAAAATATTATAAGGAGTTTTTCAATTGACTTAAATGATTTAAGAGAATTTCAAGATATTTTTAAGAAATTTTGGGGCGTTTTGAGTCTCAGAATTCATTTATTTATTCATTTATTTATTGTAGTGCTTGAAGGGACTTCGAAGAATTTTTGAAGAGTTTCGATTTTTTTTGTATTCTCCAACGGTTGCATATGGTCACTTGAGAAAGTACAAAAACAAATTTCCGGCGCCAGTTTAAAATATTACGTCCTAGAGAACGGTCGAATTTCTCACTTTCGGAAAATAAAATAGTAACTGCCCGGTAAACCGGCCTATTTTTGCGCGATTATTTTTCAATTATTTTTCCGTAAACGCACTACTTAATTCCTTTCCTTTCTAAATTACCACTCAAAAATTAAGAAGATGCTTTGAAGACAAATGCGGTATCCCAGTGAAATATCAAGATAAGTCTATTGTTAAGGATACATTAAATTTCAGATTATAAATTTTTTGAAATTGAAATTTTTTTCGTGTCGAATTAAATTCTATGCCATAAATTAAACTACGATAAAACACTTTATCCGTTCAATTTAGTTGAAAATTCAAAAATTAAAATTGGAAAATCTGACTTTTATTTCAGAATGCGTTTTGATCTTCGTTTACTAAATTAATTCTTCTAAAAAATTCGACTATTACATTTATATTTCAAGAATTATACTTCAAATAGACGAAATAAATATATATGAAAAAAAAAAAAATGGCAGATTGGAACATATGAACTCCTATATAATACAACGCTGCTTAAGGCTGGTGACCTTCTCAGCATAAAACATCAACCAATTGCGACTCTCTCGTTTTCCATACCTTGCCCCCCCCCCCCCGCAACAGGAGTTTTGGTGGGACTGACGTTACAACTAGACTCTCCACCATACGACGAATCACTACTCAACTTGGACATGATTTCGACTCGCAAAACAAATTTCGCGCATAAACATGGTAGTCGGGTGTACAATATAAACAATGAATAATACAAACAATAAAATAGCCTCGGAATGGACTGAAACTTTGATTGACGAAAAGCATACACACGGTAAACGTAAAGGTCGAGTTTCAGGCGATGAATTGAGACTGAGTGTTTGGAATACCAGAGGAGTGAATGATCTTAAAGTAAGAGAACTACGAGAAACTATGCACGTAAGGAAACTAGATATTCTATGTGTACCTGAGACGAAGAAAAAGGGTTGCGAAAGTAGAAACATAGAAAATGGGGTGTTGAAAGGCGGTTTTGAAATATGGTCAGGAGAAGATATTGAATCACATGGTAGTAAAGGGGTCGGTTTGATTATGAATGAAAAAGCAAGACAGCACCTCAAAGATATATATCGGCCAGATTGCTGTGGGTTAGAATGAAGGTAGGAATCAGAAGATTATTTATCATAGCGTGCTACGCCCCAGTTGATAGTGATCCGAGAGAAGTCAAAGACGCCTTCTGGGACACTTTAAATGATACAATAAGTAGTTGCGATCATGGTGAAAGAATCATTCTGCTAGGAGATATGAACGGATGGGTCGGCGTCCAACGTCAGGGTACAGATACAGAAAGGGTGCTAGGTAAGTATAATTGTATAATTGACTTCGTTATTGCGGATGAAAGACTAAGAGAACTAGTAAAGGGACAAGAGTCATGAGAGGCTCTGAATGCAATACTGACCATTACCTTCTAGTCTCTAAAATAAACTTAGGGAGGGGATGGAGAAGAAAGATAAACAAACGAAACAAACGCGAATCAAGATTGAAAATTTTCAGAAACCAGAAGTGCGGATAGATTTTCAGAATAAGTTAAACGAACGCATAGATAGTGCAACTTGGGAAGCGCTTATAATCAATAAAGATATAGAGGGCGCATGGACTATGCTACGGGATATCATTGTTAAAACTGTGACTGAAGTATGTGGTACGGCGGTTGTAGGAAGAAAGTCTGGTGATGCATGGTGGAATGATGAAATTGAGGCAGCCCGACAAGAAAAGAAAGAAGCATACGAGAGAACGTTGAACATCACAGGTATTAGCGATGAGGAGAGAAATAGACTCAAAAATTATTACAGACACAAAAATAGGAAAGTTAAACGACTAGCCAAGGAAAGTAAAGATAAAATCAGAACAGAAGAAGATAAGAAAATACAAAACGACTTTGAAGAAAGCAAGAAACTAATATTTAAAAAGATGGAGGGAAGTAAACGTACAGAGTTTTTCAGAGAAACAGCAAAGGTGAAATGCTATATGATACAGACGGGATAGTACACGCTTTGAAAGACTCTTAAAGAATTATTAGAAGGTGAAGCTATAGGACAGGGCTCACCACTTTCAGCAGGTGGTGGCTGCCACGGAAAGTGCATGGCTGCCACCAATTTTTTCTGTCATTTTTTTTCTTCGCTTTCCAGGAATCCTGAAAAGGGTTACGGTCGTTACGGTCACGGCTCGTTGCGGCTCATTGTTCACACCGAAGGGTCTGATTTTTTTCGACTTGAATTCACAATACATTTCATTTACGTGTGAATTTGCCGCTCTTCAGTTTTTTGTGTTTATACAAGATTTTAAGTGTTTAATTACATAAAAATTTGTATTTCGTGAAAGTGTCGGTGGGTTGTACTATGAAGCATTGTGACTTTGTTTCAACTCACTTAATTGTTTCTTGTTTTTGCACTTTTGTTTATACGTGACTGTAACGGTTTTCTTTCCTGCAGAACTATGGGTGCGTGTTCGGAGTGTAGGATGGTTATATCTAGAGGGGAATCAGAGGTTCTCGCTTGTGTTAAGTGTGGGATTCTAGTGCATTTGGCCTGTGCTAATTTCGGAATCTCAAAAAAATCTTTTGAAAAACTTAAAAAGGGTCAAATGGACTATGTCTGCAGATTATGTTCTCCATTGTCAACTAGTGCCACCTCTGCGGCAGTGTCTGGCAATTCAGGTGCGAACCCTGAGACCACTTCTTTGCAGGATGTTGATGGTGCATGTATTGTACCCCCCACTCCCTCCTCCGTTGCTGCCTCGGAAAATGCAGGTACTCTACCCTCTGGCCTCGCCGAACTCTTGCGCAAAGTGGTCTCTGACGCCCAAAGTGAAGCGCTTGCGCAGTCACGTGAGATTTTGGCAAGATTCAGCGAATTTGAAACACGTCAACTAGAATTTAATGACCAACTTAATTCCACTCTTTCGGAAATTAAGAATGAACTTTTAAATAACTCTAGGCGTATCGACTCATTGGAATCCGGCTCCAAAGTGCAAAATGAGGAAATTGAACTTGTCAAGAAGGAAGCTAAAGATTTGAAAGCCAAAGTGGTGACTCTTGAGCACGCGCTCAATGTCAATGAGCAAGCGGCTCTCAATACGACGCTGGAAATTCATGGTCTCCCCATGAAGCCGAATGAAGACCTCATGGCCTCCATTGAATCTGTCGCCAGGGCTCTAGATGTAAATATTCGTAAGGATGACGTTGTCAAAGTATATAGAATTATAAAAGCACCTTCTTTGAGTAATTCCTCCACCCCCCCCGATCATTGTAGCCAAATTTGGCAGACAAGATCTACGGGATGAATTTATTGCAAGACGTAAGGTTAAGAGAGACTTCTCTACTTTGAACATGGGATGGACTGCCAACGAAAAGCGTTTTATTTACCTTCGTGAGGCATTAACACCACTGAATAGAAGGATTTATGCCATTGCTCTCGGTCTTCGTAGAGAAAAAAAAATCAAATACTTGTGGATTGCTGGCGGAAAAATTTTCTGCCGTAAGGAGGATAGCTCGCCACGAATACACCTGTCGAACATCCAATCTCTTGAAGGACTACAATAGCAACTACTCTCTAGGTCCATTATGTATTTGATCATTTTTTATAGTCGATCATTAGCACTACTCTATCGTTTATGCTACTTTTACATTGGTAAATATCTGTTTTATTTTAAATATTGCTGCATGCTGGCCATTCTGGACACTGTGCCGTTTGAAGTTAAAATTCAACAATTTTGTATTTTTTACTGCGCTAATTCAGCCTTGTACTGCCTCTACAAATTGACCTTTCTTATACTATTTTTATACATCACGAGCTTTATAGTGCTTATTGCTTTTCTAAATTTTAATTCTTTATGTGCCTTATTCCCTGTTTTCAAATGTAATCAAGTGAACTGGATTTTGTTGGTTATTACTCTCTGTTACTTTAGTTTCACGGAAAGGTATTTTCAACTAATTTACGTATTTCAGACACTTCAATATTTAACTATACTTGAACTTTATCTATCACTCTCTCAATGGAAACTTTGAATATTTGTCACGTTAACGCTCAGTCTTTACCTGCCCATTACCTTGAATTTAAACATCACTTTATGTCCTGTTCCTATCATATCATAGCCGTATCCGAGACCTGGCTCACGCCTAATATTTCTTCGAGCCTCGTAGCACTTGATCATTACACACTTTTTCGCAGAGATAGAGATGGGAGAAGAGGAGGTGGGGTCTGTCTCTATATTCATGACAGCTTAAAGGGTATACAGGTGAGAGTGGGTCCTCTTGCCAATTACCCTACTGCTGAGTACCTCTTTATCAAGGTATCGTCGCCTCAGGACAGTGTGTTGGTGGGTGTAATTTACAAACCTCCTAACGCCTCCTATGACAGGGAACTTGAGACTGACATATTTGACCTTATACACAATTATAATAACATTGTACTCACCGGTGACCTAAACACAAATCTTAATGCTACCAACAATTTAACTCACTATTTAAAATCAGTAGTGTTCTCAGCCGGATTATCTATAGTTCCCCATGATACCACCCACCACACTGTTCATGCTAGTACAAGGATTGACTTGATGATTGTTGACGATTTAGACAAGGTGATTTCTTCTACTCAACACTCAATCTCATTTCTCTCAAACCATGATCTTATCAGCATCCAATACCAGTTCTCCTTTAATCCCTCCTCTAGTGTAACTCCTCTGTCCATACGCAATCTTAAAAATATAAATGAAACTGAATTTCTTGAACACCTCTCTACTTATGACTGGAATAGCATTTTTACTGAAAAGGATATAAATAGAAAGGTGATTTGTCTGACTTCATTTTTATCTTCAGCCTTTGATAATTTTGCGCCTCTCCATACCCTTAAAGCAAAGAAGTCCACTCCTTGGATCACTTCTTATATCAAAGATTTAATAAAAGAAAGAGAGAAAAAACGTAGATTGGCTAAAAGAACTAAAAATAGTATTATTCAAGCCGAATTTCGTAAATTGAGAAACTTAGTACAAACCAAAATCCGGGATTCATACAATCAATATAATTACAACTCTATCAAAAATAGAAATAAAAATGAAAACATTTGGCTTCTCTTAAGACGGCTTGGACTTATTCCTTCCAAACACTTGGCTCCTGATAACAATTTTTCCCCTGCAGACCTTTTGACAGCTTTTACTACAAAATCCAGACTCCTTGTAAGCAGCACTCCTTCCCTGTCCTCAGTTCCCTCTACTTTTGATGATACGAAGTTATTCTTTTCTGACATATCGCAAGAAACCCTACTTAAAAAACTCTTCGAGGTAAAATCAAATGCTCAAGGATCTGACGGTATTTCAATTAAAATGATTCGCCTTGCTTTACCAGTCATTGGCCCTATTCTCTTGCACATCTACAATGCATCTCTGCAGGTGGGAATATTTCCTGATGCCTGGAAAGAGGCGATTATTCGCCCTGTTCCTAAAATATCTAACCCTACCTCTCCCAAAGACTTTCGTCCTATATCTATCTTATGTGCTTTGTCCAAACCTTTCGAACGTATTGTCCATCAGCAACTTACTGCTCACATTGAAACAAACAATTTAATGGACCCAATGCAATCCGGGTTCCGTGCAAGGCATAGTACACTTACAGCTTCACTTAAAGTAACTTCTGACCTTAAACTTGCAATTGATAGGAGGGAAATAACGGTTGTTGTCCTTTTTGATTTTTCTAAGGCGTTTGATACAGTTAACCATAATCTACTATTGACTAGGCTTAAATCACTTCACCTGTCGAATATGGTTGTTAAATGGTTTGAATCATATCTTAGTAATCGCTCTGAAAGAGTACAAATTAGCAATGGCGACCGGTCTGATTGTGGGGAGGTTAAGAGTGGTGTCCCTCAGGGTTCTACACTTGCACCCACTTTATTTAATATTTATACCTCTGAACTTGGTAGCGAACTTCGTCATTGCAACTATCACAAATATGCTGATGACTTTAAGCTTTACCTTTCCGGGCCTATTGCCAATCTTAAGAGCTTATTTAAAAAGGTACAGGCGGATATTGATCTAGTGGTGCAGTGGGCCTTGACAAGTGGCCTCACTCTAAACCCTGCTAAAACTATGGCCATAATCATAGGACCTTCTTCCTCTCCATCACTTGAAACAATTGCAACCCTACCTCCTCTCTTGATCGATGGACGTCTCATCCCCTTCATGGAATCTGTGAAAGATTTAGGCTATATTCTTAATCGCTCTCTTACTTGGAATGAACAAGTTGCGGATATTTCAAGGAAAACCTTTAGAGTCCTCCAACAGCTTAACAGGAATAAAGAATCACTTCCTACTTCAACGCGTATCCTTCTAGTTAAAAGCCTCATCCTTCCTTTCTTTGACTACGGTTGTGTGGTATATGACGATATTACTGATGAGCTAAATGCTAAGCTTGAGCGTACGCTTAATGCTTGCATTCGGTTCATCTATAACATCCCCAAAAGTGAACATATTACTCAGTATAGAGAAAGAGCAGGACTCCTTAACGTCGCCAAAAGAAGACAATTTTTTATGGGTAATTTACTTTATAGCCTATTCAGTAATGAAGCTCCGCACTATCTTCTTAATCTCTTCCATTTTATTGACAAAGATCAACCAACACATTCCAAACTCCGTGAAAGGAAAACAGTACTAAAAATTCAGCCACACCGCACGTGTAAAATGCAAAGGTCTTTTGTTATTCGTGGTGCTCGCCTTTGGAACAAACTACCTATAAGCATTAGAAATGCACCTTCACAATTTGTCTTTAGAAAACTCCTTTTCGGTTACTTATTTAACATATCAAATCCTACCCTCGAAATCACACATTGGTAACACTTAAATCCTTAATTAAAAATATATATAAGTGTGTATATGAACGCGTGTTCACTATTAAGTATGTATAATTGCGTATGTATATTTTGAGTATCCTTTTGTTGATATCCTATATCTAATTATGTGTATTATAGTTTATTTCTTTACTCTTGTTAAATACTTATTTTTGATTTCAATCGTCAAATTGATCGCCGTCATATTTTAATTGTAATATGTATCACCTGTTCCTTATAGGGCTATTTAGCCCTAGGAACTTTTCATAAATAAATACAAATACAAATACAATAGTTGACACATGGGAAAGAAATCAGTTCGGACATGTTGAAAGAATGAAAGATGAACGACTAACGAAACAAGTGTATAAAGGTGAAGTAAATGGCAGCATGCCCAGAGGCAGACCGCGGAAAGAATGGTTAAAATGTGGAGAGCTTGCATGAAAAAATGCATGGTTGTGAAGGAAGCTAGAGAAGTATGCCAGGACAGAAAAGTGTGGCGACAAATAGTTTATAAAAAAGAATGTGAGTAGAGTGAATGACGCCTGAAACAAAAGACCTTGGATACTAATGGGCCCGAGTGGGGAACCTCACATAACAACCTAGTGAAGCTCTTCACTTGGGGTGATCACTAGAGAGATTGATCAGCAACCTGGGTCGGAGCAGTGTTGCGGAACGAACGTGTTATTTAAATAAATAACACAAAAATTCTAGATCAATCTAAAAAATCTATACGAATCAGTGATAGTTTCGCACCTCCGAGAGCACCTATCACAAGGACAATTACTTGTACCGTATATTTTGGGTAAAGTCGTTGCGGCTCCCTTTTGAGGTCTTGATACCTCTCCTTTTCCTTCTCTTTGGCAGTGATGTTAAATTCGAACGGAGCCGAGAATTCGATCACGAATATAGTTCGTTTCACGAAGTCTTGGAGAACGATGTTGTCAGTCCTCGAGTGTGCAACGGAGACTGCTGTCCGAAAATCGTAGTTCCAGAAAATTTGGCACTTCGCGTTTTGGACAATTGACTCGCAGGGCAGGGTCGCGGCCAACACTGGAAGAGCGAAAAAGATGGTAATAAAGCACTCGTAGGGCCGCATTATGGCTGCAGATATATGTCGTTCCTGCGTGAGTGGGACACCTGGATAGTATGTGTTCTAGGTACTCAGCGTGTGCATGGCACGCTCTCCACCTATCGCTGGGAACTTCTTGACATAAAATGTGGTCACGGTATGCTAACGCGGAAATGACACCGTCCTGGCATGCAAAAATAAAACCCCCTGTACCTAAGTTAAGCCCTTATAATCTGAGGAAAGCAAAAGTTTGCTCCTTCGACAAGGACTGTTGTTCTACATTTCTGTGAAAGTTTCCGTGCATTTTCGTGTCGAGTAGCTGTTGGTGAAATTTTTCAACATCTGCTTTCTTCACTTCGGCTTTTAGAAGTGAAGCATCTAGATGGAGTAATGCACTTTCCTCACTTCTGATGTTAAAATTCAGGCCAAGGGTCTCGGGCGGCTTTGTAAAGGAACGCTCCTTCGCCAATCATCTCGTGGTTCCTGACCATCTTTAGGAGAGGATCTCTGCCATTCGCAACGATGTTAGCTGTACTTAGAACAATTCGGTTATGAAGACACTGGAGATTCAGAAGTCCGCGTCCGCCTTGACGGCGTGAAATGTATAATCGCGGAACTGAGGAATTGATATGCAAGCTTTTATGCATATGCATGATCTTACGTGTGGTGATATCAAGGGCCATTGAACCACCCCAAACGAGTAGAGTAGAACCCGGACGGCAAGCATGTTAGTCGCAGATACCTTGTTCAACGCCGACAGATTTGAAGACCAAATCTGTCGAAGAACCCAGTGGGCACAAACGTTAAAGAACGTTATTAGAACGGCTCAAAAACGTCCTAAGTCAGTCCAAATAGCGTTCCTTAAACATACAATGTTCGAGAGATGTTTTAAGGACGTATTTGGAACATAAAACGGTTTCAGAACATTATTTGGTCTGACTCAGGACAGTTTTTAAAACGTTCAAATAATGTCTTTTAACTTTTACGTCCAAGGAACGTTTTTAGAACGTTCCAATTACGTTCTTAAATTTCGTGCCCACTGGGAAGATGCTTGTATCTGCTTCGGAGAGACTCCTTCACTGATGTTACGTCCTGAATGCTGCTTTGAGGCACGCCCAGGTATGTATAGGTCTCTCCAGTATTAAGATGTCTAATAACACTTATATCCACAAGCTCAGGGTCGTTGGGAACGCCAGTAATCTTTCCTTTCTTCAGATTAATTTTGGCACACCTGTCCAATTCAAAGTCCATCCCAATCTCTCCTGTGTACTTCTTGACGAAATTTATAGCAGTTTGAAGTTTGCTTTTACCAGAAGCATAGATCTTCAGGTCATCCATATAAAATAAATGAGCGACCTTATGCTCGCGCTGATTAGTGTCGCCACAGATGTATCCAGAAGAATTTCGTAGTGCGAGCGATAGAGGTAGACGTGTGATGCAAAAAAGCAAAGGGCTCATGGTATCACCCTGAAAGACACCCCTCTGGAAGGTGACGTTGTTCGTTGTCACGCGATAATTTCTAGACGAGATAGTAAATCTAGTTTTCCAAAGAGGCATCAATCTCTCTATGCATCTCACTATGTGTGGATGCACCTTCAAGCTTTCCAACAGACAGATGATAAGTCTATGAGAGGTTGAATCGAAAGCTTTCCGGTAGTCAATCCAGGCAATTGACAGGACGCGCTGATGGGCTGCAGCGTCTTTACGGACGCACCTGTCAATTACCAGGTATATATATATATATATATATATATATATATATATATATATATATATATATATATATCCAAGGGAGATAGAGTAAATTGTCCAAAACGAGAAGGAAGTGCCAAATTTTTTGGAACTACTATTTTCGGACAGCGGGTCTCCGTTGCACACTCGAGGCCTGACATCGTTCTCCAAGACTTCGAGAAACGAACTATATTTGTGATCGAATTCTCGGCTCCGTCCGAATACAACATCACTGCCAAGGGGAAAGAAAAGGAGGAGAGGTATCAAGACCTTAAAAGGGAGCTGCAACGATACTGTACCCAAAATATTCGGTACTGTCCTTGTGATAGGTGCTCTCGGAGGTGCAAAACTATTACTGGTTCATAACCTTAAAGCCATACCCGCGTGCCAAAAATATGCCAAGGCACTTGCGAGATGAATGCAGACAGCTGTCATCCTTGGATCGCTTCGTGTCCTAAAGGCACAACGAGGGTTTCGCCGGCCTGTCGTTGTGATTTCATCGCGTCCTGTGACCACCCATCTCATGGTTGTGAGACGTGGCCATAAGTGTGATTTACCGCGGTTCTACTGAGAGCCGGTTGTTTAACCCTGTTTTAAAATTATTTATATATATATATATATATATATATATATATATAAACACATTGTTTTATATGTTTACGTTCTAATTTGGATGCGATTACATTGGTTATGCCTTAATCTTTAAAATACACAAACGTGAAATTATTTTAAAGCACGCAATTTTTGAATAAATGTAATGAACGCAATTATTCTTGGGAGTCATTCTTTAGTCAGGTTGTCCCTTCTTACCCTAGAAACATTTGTAATTAAAACATTTCAAAATTAAATTGTATGTATTTTAGCGTTGAAAATTCAAGAATTTTCAAATTAAACGTTGAAAACAGCAATATTTATTATTATTTAAAAATAACAATCTTAATGATTTAGGTCATTCGAAATTTAAATATTTTCGGTAGAATATTTTTATTATAAATTAAGTGCATTAAAAATTAATGCAATTTGAAATAGAAGCATTGAAAATCACATCATAAAATTGTATTAAATGGAACATATTTCAAAGTATAAATTGTTCAACTTGGAATTTTTTTAAATACGATTTTTTTGTGGAGTTCAAAGTATTTATTGCATACTAAAAATAAGTCTTTATCGGAAAAATTTCAACCCGGAAGCAAACATGAAGTCAAAGTAAATTTTTATAAATTTATACATGATATATTTACTATCTAAAACATCCGACCTAAAAATTAGGGTAGAATTCGTATTTCAATTCCAATCGTCTATTATTCATACTCTTTGCTTAATCTGGATCACATTTTTCCCTACACACATAAAGGCTTTTTTTCATTATTCAATAATTATTTTAACCTCCACAAAACAATCGTAATAACACACTATGCAAAAATTAAAATGTAACTTTAAAATTCTATCTACTTTTTCTAGTTTTGATTTTCGACACCAGATGGTGAAATGGTCCACCACCATTCCCAACATTGTAAACAAAGTATATGTAAAGTATTCATACATAAAGAGTATATATATATATATATATATATATATAACAATATCAAATACTACGAACCTCGACAACTCTGAAATCTTCGATGCTATTAAACTTAGAAAGGTATTCCTGAAGTTTTGGATCGACGTCGAGCTCGGCCGCATTTTTGTAATACTTGAGGAAAGCCCAGAATTTTTCGAGTCCATATAATTGACCTAAGAGAAAGATTCATAATTGATTATTCAATCAATAAGTCATACACATTCTCCACTCTTAATAGTAAATAGTAAATTGAATAATTGAATAAGCAAGAATCTACTTATGCTGCTGTTTATGAAAATTAAAAATGCTGAATGAGATTCAGCCAACCTACGTCAGAAGATATTCAAGGAATTCGCGTAAACCATTCTTTTAATTTTGCACTACCTTACTATTTGATCGACTTCATCGTTTAAATCGTCCAAACAACCTATGTAGTGCATTCTAAGATAGAAGTTTTTAAAATGTAATCTTCCACAGGTATTTACGCTAGTAACCTGTTAGTACTTTTTTGGATGAAATAAATTTTGAGACTATTGGATAACCGAAAAATTTAAGAAAATTCAAATTTGAAAGCGTCCTATGTGGAAAGCTTTCAAATCAAGGTTTCCTAAATTGAATGAATATAGACTTGTAAACTCTTCCATTTCAAAAATTTAGCGACAGATTAATTTTTATAAACAGTCAAACACATTTTTCTGAATCAAACATTTCCGTTCCTTTTTCTACTTACCGTTTTCATAATCGCACATCGTTTCGGTTTGGAAGTCCTTGTAAAGCTGCGGCCTGAATTTCCGTTCTAGACCGTAACTGTAGAAACGGAAAAGGCACTCGAGGCCGTAACGATAACCAGCGCTGGCGTCTTCCTTCGCCAAAGCTCTGAATTCTTCGTACATACTACGGTTGAAGTTCTCCCTGAGGAAGAATGACCAGAATCGGAAAAGCGTGTTCATCTCCTGTGACTGACCAATTCCGAGCCTCTTGCGTTCTGAAAAAATAAAAATTATCCATACATTTTTTTGAACTTGTACAGTATATCACTATAAATCTCTATGTTTTAGTCAATCATCTTCAGAATCTCTCTTATCAGCATGATTTCCTCAGTCGGGAAAAGAAGACAAAAGTGAGATAATCATCATGTATGATTTTTAATTGTATACCACTGTCAAAAGAAAACTATTCTAATTTTATACGGTTTTCGAATTACATATGTAAATATATTTTTTTTCTGTTAAGAAATTTGGTGGTCCAAATTCAGAAAATCCTAAGACGAATACGACGTTTTATAAAATGTAAAACCGTTATAAAGCATTGATCTTATGTACCAATTATTGTCAAAATATAGTCTTCAAATCTGAATAAAAATGTCTAAAATTTCGAATTTTACGTCGGTAAATCAAAACAAAATATTTTTCAATACCATGAAATTTCAAATTTTTTAAGGTTTAGGGCTTGCAATTTTTGATCTTATAACTTGATTAAGATTTGAGCATTTTTAAACCTTTAATTTTTTTTCAAGCTTGTATTTTAAAACAATATATTTTTAAATATATGTCTTTAAATTTGTAATTAAAAGAAACCTTAAAATGTTAAAACATTTAAATTCGAAAGAACAATGGTATTTTTGGGCCCAGTAAGTGCAGTAACACATACAATTTCATATAAAATATGGATGCTCGCATCAATTCGCCATATCAATGACTGAATTTTGAAATTCTGACCTTGAATTCATAATTAGCGACCTAAAAAACTCATGTATACCAAGTTTTATGAAAATCCAGCCAGAAAGGGAATGTTTTCTTCCTAAGATTCAAGCCTTTTTACGAATTTGGAAGGCTGTTGTAGCTCTCCAGTGACACGCTTTAAGAGGTCGGTTCTATGGACGAACTTGTTTGTTTTGAGTAGAATACGCCTAAATATATTTTAAATCTACAAGCGTTGGGCCCAGTACCCATACAAAATACCATGGTTGTTTGTGGAATTATTGAGACAATAGTTGCATGATATTCAACAAAAAATCCTAATTTGAAATCACTGAAAGTAGAAAAAAAATATTTAAAAAAAAATAAATAAAAAATTGCCAATTTGAAAAAATTTGAAGTTAAAGACATTCGAGATTAGATGGACTCAAATTTAAAAATTACTAAAAGTTTTCAAGCTTTTAAATTTAGACAATTTGAAATTTTTCATTACTTCCAATTTGGGAACTTTCAAATAAAAAAAGCCATCAAATGCAGAAGAAACAAATTTTATAAAAGCAAAATCAAGTCTTCCGATCACGAACTTACAATCTTCAAAAATAGTTAATTGTCAACAAATTTGACTATTTTCTGGATGCAAATAAACTCAAAAGATACTTTTTCATACTCAATTAAATTTTCTAACGAATCAAATTGGAAAGCTTCAGTTTGAACTTTTTCAAAAATGAAATGAACCTAGTTTAATATTTGAACGTTTCCTTCATTAGATAACATAAAAAATACGAACGCTTTTCAACCTAAAAACTATCTTCCAGTAAATATTTTTCATTAGATTTGTATTAAGTTTAAAATATTTGAATCAGAAAAGCTGGACGACATATTTTCATTTTACAATATAAAATTTTAAAATTTTGGAAACATGTTTAAAGAGTAAACTTCAATTCCAGATTAATATACAAATTGTCATGCTTTTGAATGTTCACTATATAAACAATTAAAAAAATCTTTCATCTTTAAATTAAAAAATCAAATCAAATTCAAATTTAAAACGACGATAGTTTTCTATGGAAATACTACTTTTAAAAAATGTTTGGCATCTAATGGCGAAAAATTGCACAAGGTTGAAGTTTCATTTGCTTAATAATTAGAATCACAAAAGGAGTCAAGTCTAATGTAAGTGGAATTGTGGAATTTCGTCCTTTTTCGTCCCTGGATCGAGTCGCGACTGCGCACTATAGTCGCGTCATTCACGTCAATGATGTTGAAGCAACGTGGTTTAAAGAACTGAAATTTATTTTCTTCTTTTGAATAATAATAATTTTGTTAAAATGCCACGTTCCTCTGGAGTGAAAAAAGGAGATGAGAAATCAATAAAACGAAGACGAGCGAGCAGTGACGTGATTACAAGTGCAAACGAAGTCACAGAAAAAAACAGCCAACCGAGGTATTTTTAGGTTATATTTCCTTGTCTGAAACAATACTTGAAATAAAAATTCAGTCTGTTGTTCACTTGTTGAATATCAAGAAATTCAATTCCTATTTCCAGGGTGTCTACCCAAATCCCGGAAAAAAATTCCCTGACAATTCCAGGTTTTTTCCAGGTATCTTAAGTTTTTTCCAGGTACAATTTTTCATAGCATTTCATTTAATTTAAATTCAAATATTCCGCATATTTTAAACGCACTGTCTATAGTTATGGAATTGTCCATAACTCCAACCCCTTTTCTAGCTCGTTCAGAGCTGACATACACAGTGCCTAATTTTAAAAATTCGACTCGGAATATGTATACATTTTCGCGAGTTTATTATAAATAATGTTTTTTTTTCAGTTGCTAGGAATTTAATTAATATTACAAGACATTCTTAAATATTTTAGCACGATCGATTAATTAAATAATTAAATGATACTAAAAATATAATAATTTCTTGAATTTGTCTCTAAAGTCCATGAATTTTTTTCCAAAAAATACATTAATTCTCAATCAAACAGTTGGGTTTTTTAACTCAAAAAGATCAATTTTTAAACAATTAGCTGAATTTTAAACTAAGAATGAGCAGTTTCCAACCAAAAATGGAATAATTAAATTTTCAGTTAAAAAATTAATATTCCACCCAGAAAAAAAAACAGATTTATTTTTAAAACAAATTCAATTTAACTTTCAACCAAGTAGTTTTATTTTGAACAAAAGAGATGCATTTTCAACTAAAATGATGAATATTTAACTGGAATACTTGAATTTTCAACCAAAAAGATAAATTTTCTACCACAAAAAAGATTTTTCAACAAAATACATCATATTTCAAAGAAACATTTGAATTATCAACTACAAAAAGACACATTTTCAAACAAATAAATGAATTTTGAAATAAAAAAGATCAAGTTTCAACAAAAAATTTAATTGTTGAATTAAAAAAAAAGAAGAATTTTAATCTGAAATGATCAATCTCTAACTGAAATAGTTCATTTTTCAACAAAAAATATGAATTCTCAACCAATTGCATTTTCCAAAGAAAAAAAAAATTATTTGCAACAAAAACAAAACTAATTTTCAAAAAAATAGTTAGATTTTCAAATAAAGTAATGAATTTTCAATAAGGATGATGAGTCTCTAACTAGAATCATCAAATTTCCAACAAAAATATTAATTTTCAACCCAGAAGATTAATTTCTGCCAAAAAAGTCAGAATTTTCAACTAAAAAAGATGAATTTTCTACAAAAAAAAACGATTTTTCCAAAAAATACATTAATTATCAATCAAACAGTTGATTTTTTTAACTCAAAAAGATCAATTTTCAAACAATTAGCTGAATTTTAAACTAAAAATGATCTGTTTTCAACCAAAAATGGAATAATTAAATTTTCAGTTAAAAAATTAATATTCCACACCAAAAAAAAAAACATATTTATTTTAAAAACAAATTTGATTAAACTTTCAACCAAGTAGTCTTATTTTGAATCAAACAGATGAATTTTCAACTTGAATGATGAATATTTAACTGAAATACTTGAATTTTCAACCAAAAAGATAAATTTTCTACCACAAAGACGATTTTTCAACAAAATACATCAATTTTCAAAGAAATAATTGAATTATGAACTTCAAAAGGACACATTCTCAAACAAATAAATGAATTTTGAACTAAAAAAGATCAAGTTTCAACCAAAAATGTAATAGTTGAATTGAAAAAAAGATGCATTTTCAACTGAAATGATCAATCTCTAACTGGGATAGTTGATTTTTTAACAAGAAATATGAATTCTCAACCAATTGCATGTACCAGCGAAAAAAAATGATTTGCAACAAAAACTAAACTAATTTTTAAAAAATAGTTAAATTTTCAAAGAAAGTAATGAATTTTCAACTAAAATGATGAATCTTTAACTGGAATAGTTGAATTTGAAACCAAAAACATGAATCATTATATGTCCAACAAAAAGATTAATTTTCAACCCAGAAGATTAATTTCTACCAAAGAAGTCATAATTTTCAACTGAAAAAGATCATTTTTCAACAAAATATTGAATACTTGCAATGCAAATAAAAAAAAATTTCAACAAACAAATTTTCAACAAAATGGTTGAAGATGCAACTGGAATAGATCAATTTTCAGTAAAAAAAATAATTTTCAGCCAAAGAAAAAACGAATTTTCAACAAAATTGCTCATTTTTCAACCGAGGAGATGAATTTTCTCTTAAAATGATGAATCTTTAACAACAACAAAAAATTACTTTTTAACAAAAGATAAACTCTCAACCAAGTAATTAAATCTTCATTCAAAAAGATGAGTTCGGAACGAAAAATGTAATAGTTGATATTTCAATCAAAAAAGATTGAAATTTTTAAACAAAAACAATGGAATTCAACCAAAAAGAACGATTTTTCAACAAAACACATGAATTTTCAACGAGATACTTGCATTTTCAACTAAAACCGATCAATTTTCAACCAAAAACAGAATACTTGAAATTTCACTTAAAAAATTGATTTTGAACAAAACAAAAAAACGAATTTTCAACAAAATAGTTCAATACCCGTAATATAAAGCTACTTTTACAAATGAAGAATCATTGTTATTCGATTTAATATTGCAATTTACAAAAATTAAGCACGTTCTCGAAAAAATTCCCTGACTTTAAAAGAAATTCCCTGACATTTCCAGGTTTTTCCAGGTATATCAAAATTCCCTGACAATTCCAGGTTTTCCAGGTTTTCCAGGTAGGGTAGACACCCTGATTTCGATTGCTAAAGCCAATACCGCTCACGGTGAGCCTCAACCTACTTTACCCGAAATATCTTTGAAGTTAGATGATATTTATTAGATACGATTTTATGTTGCCCTAAAAGTACTTTTCAACATACAAAAAATTTCTTAATACCAAATTTGTGCCAATTTTAAACTTTTCAATTCCAGCATCATTTAATTACATCTTGAGATGAAGCGGCGATCAAAAAAAGGTTTCAACAACTTTTGCTGTGATAAACGTTTTTTTTAATATACAAAAACCTCTGTAAATTATACAGTTCTCATTTTGGAACAAAACTTCTTAATAATTTTTGACTCGGCTTTTAAGCAAAAAGAAGCCTATTATATTTCAAATCACTGGAGGAGAAAATTTCGCAAAAAAAGTGCAGTTATAATTTTACTAAAAATTTTGTCGAACTGTTTTGACTCTATATTTAATTTTTAACAATCCCTGATTTAAACAAGTTTTTTATTACAAAATTGTTTTTGGTTAATAATAAAAATTTTTAATTAAAAAAAAGCGCTCCCACGATTATTTTACTTTTTTGTGCAAAATATCCGCATACTACAATATGTAAGAACAATATTCCGCAAAAAAACTTCTTGCAATATACTTTGTAGGTTAAAATTGGTTGAGGCTCACCGTTCGCTATGTAGCGAAAAATAATATAATTCTAATATTTATTGAATAAAATGAAAAGAACATTTTTAATGCCGGTAGGTTCTAAAATGGTTTCGTTTTTAAGGCATGAATTGAGGCTCCGGATGCAAAAAGGAGATATAGAATTATTTTGCTGGAGTGGGGAGGCCCCTGAGCACTTGAGAATAAAGTTTCGAATTTTAATTTTTAAAATACATATCCACATCGTAAATTAAATGCCGCATCTTTTTCTCTCGATAAGAAAAGTTGTAGCTTTTTTAGTTTTTCAATTATTTACAAAAAACTGTTTTTTTCTCTGATTAAAATATTTCGCCTTTTTTCAGTTCAACTCGCGACGAAGTCGGCACTTTTTAATATTTTAAATTAAAATTTATGAGAAGTATGCATTGGTTAATAATTTTTTGCCGAGGCGTTCCACAATTCGTGTACAAACAACTTTGATCGTTTCGGGAGTCGAGCGAATTTTGAGCAAGCAAAAACTGTCAGTGAGAAAGTTGGTCAGGAAGGTTCAAAGAAGTTTTCTGGAAATTTTTGAACTCAATTGAAATAGTAGTTAACAAACTGTTAATGTTTTAATTTTCCGACACGATCGATTTTCTCTAGCGTAGGCTGTGGTCCGGCCGGTAAGACGTTACTATACACAAACTCCGTCGCAGAGGCCGGTCAGATACAGATAATTTTTATTTAAAATACGAAAAATCAGGACTTATTCTAAGTTACGTAAAATGGGTATTGATAATTCAGAATCATTAGTATTACATTTTTGGTAGTATTAAAATAAAGACTGTGGCTAGTCGTCCCGAAAATTCGGGACGACTAGCCAAGCTTATGAAAAATACTTCACTACTCATCCCGAATTTCGGGACGACGAGACACTCCGTAAAATAAAAATATATAATAAATAAACACATGAAGACAAATAAATAGTTTATTCTAAAAATCTCTAATTTTTTTCAAGTAAAAACCGTCACTGCATTCATATTATGAAATTTTTTACAGCTTTCATAATACGTATTCAGATATAACTTTGAAAAAATATCATGTAATATTTCAACGATTATTTTTGGTTTAAAAAACTCAGGAAGTTTATGCAGGTATATTTACAAATAGAGGTTAGACAGAGGACACGCGGGATACCAGAAAGGAAACGTGTACAGATTATTTATTTTTAAGAATTTTATGAAGCTGATGTCTTTAGAAGTGACAACGTTTAAATATTTTAATCAGAAAGAAAACAAAAGAATTATTATAAACCATGATTTTTCATGTTTTATTGCATTTTAATTAAAAAATCTCTTACGTACTCTAAGGCAGAGTTCACTTCACTTTGCCCGGCATGGCGCAGCCTACCCAGGAGATAATCGATCACGCCGAAAAATTAAAACATCAACAGTTTGTTAACTACTATTTCAATTGAGCTAAAAATTTCCAGAAAACTTCTTTGAACCTTCTTGACCAACTTTCTCACTGACAGTTTTTGCTTGCTCAAAATTCGCTCGATTCCCGAAACGATCAAAGTTGTTTGTGCACGAATTGTGCAAAGCCTCGGAAAAAAATTAGTAACTTTTTTTCAAATAAACATTTTCAATTTTTGCTAACGACATCGGTCGCAGAAGATGCCAATGCATACCTCTCATAATTTTTACTCTAAAACATTAAAAAGTGCCGATTTCGTCGCGAGTTGAAGTGAAAAAACGCGAAATATTCTATTCAGATAAAAAGACAGTTTTTTGTAAATATTTCAAAAACTAAAAAAGCTACCAATTTTTCTAATTGAAGAAAAAGATGCGTAATAAAATTATCAATACGAATGCGTATTTAAAAAATTAAAATTCGAAACTTTATTCTCAAAGGCCCAGGGTCCTCCCCACTCCAGCAAAATAATTTTATATCTCCTTTTTGCATCCGGCGCCTCAATTGTTCAATTAATCATTAGGGCACTCAGTTTAAAAATTTTCAATTCCAAGTATTTTTAATAGTAAATTATACAATTATTAGAAAAAAATCTTTCAATTTATAATTCAATTTATATTGGCTGGTCTGCAGTAAATATAAATTAAATACTATTTTCTTTTTAAGATAAACTGCAAATGTCAATTTGCTTGTGGGAAATTAAGTGCGGATGATTTCGCACACGCTTGGAACCAATTTCAAAATTTGTTGAATTACGAACAGCAGCAAAACTTCCTGCGAGAATTCATTGTTTCTGTACCTGTAAAAAGACACCGTCACAATAACGATCATGAAAGGAGACGACAGCAAACATTTGAGTATGCAATACCTATACTACTAAACAGAGATAAATTGCGGGTGTGTCAAAAAACATTTTGCAATACTTTTGGAATATCAAAAAAACGTGTAGCTCTACTATGTTCAAAAGTCAGTCATGGAATCTTAGACCTTTCCGATAAATGTGGTGGCCCTCGACAGCTTCTGCAGCATTCTGAATGGATTCACAAAATAAAGGAACACATCGCCTCTTTTCCAACAGAAAGCGGAATGATGGCAATGATTCTCCATGTGTTAAGCATTTATCTAAAGATTTAAATATTTTGAAAATGTTTTGCTCATTTCAAGAAAAATACTGTGATGAAAAGTCTAAGAAGAATCCACCGGTTGGTTACAGATGGTATTCGAATGTTTTTCGACAACATTTCCAACTTTCATTCCATAAAAATAAAACAATCACTAGTGGTAATTGCGATCAACTGAAAGCTGAAGCAAATTTTTTCTGCGACGATCATGAAGTTATCCCCGGTGGGCTCAAGAATTTCTTGAGAAATAATCGATAAAAATAACGTCGAGGTGATGTACACATTACACAATGTATATTACTATATTTATATTGTAACGAAAATAATTAAATTGCATTAAATTTAATAGAAAAATAAAGAAACTTCTTGTATTTTGATACAAAGACCTTGACCATATCAATATCGATACCAATCAAAATAAAGACTATATTAAATTGATGTAAATTTCAAAAAGTTTAAAAATACGTACAAATTTAGGAACTCGAAATTCGAAATCGTATAAAATTAGTAATGTCAAATACTTATTAATTTCTTCGAAATTGCACAATTGCACATACCTTTTAAACAACGTGAATGATATTTGTGATAAACTTGCTGTGTGAAACCCTTTTCTTTGAGTAGCGCATGACTAGGATGATGAAATGTTGGAAGTGACTGCGGAGCGCTTCCATAACTGCTGGCCAGCTGTCCTTCATTCGGACTTGTTCCAGCACTGCTCCTAAAAATATAAAGAAAAGGAATTAATAATAATAAAATTGATCAACTATTTAAACTTACACACTATTCAAATGGAAGCCATAATAAATTAAACATTTTTATTTTGAGTTCTTCAGGGTGTTAGAATCTACTTCTAAGCTCATAATTAACAGAGTCGTTTTATTTACAACGCATTAGAATTTGACTTTTTTCGGTAACTGGGCGTACCTTCTTTTCAAAAAAGAATTACGGCTATGTAAAGGAAATAACCTTATTCTAATACATTTTTAAAGTAAAATGACAAGACTAAAGTTTGATGCTATAGTTTAAATCCAACTAAATTTTGACCACGAAATTTCCAGAAAATTCCTGTCCTTTCCCGTTTATAAATGTTAGGTCCCTCTTACGATAGAAGCATACATACAATACATAGTGGATTGCGACTTGCGTAATTTGCTCGATTGCAATATTCCAATTTATTAAAAAAATATATATTTTTATAATTTTTCAGAATTTAAATTTTAAGTAAGAAAAAGTAGCACAGGTGGCTCAAAAGAACAATAAAAAATTAAATGCACTTCCCGCAAAAAAAATAAAATCAACGACAATTCCCGTATTTTTTTCTATTCCAGGACAATTCACGGTTTTTTTTAAATTCCCGCCTACATAAATACTAAAATCTTGATTTTAGTAGCAGTAGTAATAGTAGTAGCGCAGTAGAAAGATCCAAAAAAGTGAACTGGCGTAAAATTGAATCAATAATCACACACGCACACATATATATTTTTTCAATTAAGGCTAATCAACTCTCATATCGCGTTTACTGGAAGTTTAGCTTGATTTACAATGAAATTGAGAAAAACATTTCTTACGGAGGTAAAGGGATATATGTAATATAACTAATTTTTCTGCTAAGATCCCTTTTCCACGATGCATATTACATATGTCTTTTCGGAAAATTAAGCACATTTGCCCATAGTATTTATTACTGAATAACTTCCCTCTACACTACATTGAAGCCTGGAGATAAGCGCCCTCAAGTTATGCTACTCGTAGAACTGCTGGTCTTGTGTGGCCTCGGAATGTGGTCTTTTGCGGAGCAATGGAGGCTTCCTCACTAACTGCTCACCCATGTGTGAAATACCAGCAGTATAGGGGCAAAGGAACAGTACGCGGGTACTCACGAGCGTATATTGCGTAATATTAGGAAATGGTTCACACGCCACTGACTTTACGTTTGGATTACTCTGAGATATGCTCAAAGCAATGCCCGAAAACGTGCTTAAATCCAGGTCCCAGTGTTTTTATTTTTGACTAAGAATCATAATTTAAAAACTATTAGCGAAATATTCAAATAATACAAAACGTTTTAACTTCTTTTCCGAGTATTTTTTGTTTGTATTCATGACACTTTCAGATCATTTTAGATCCATTTTCAACAATGTGATAGAGGTCATGATTTAGCTAATATTTTTCTTTACTTTATTTTAGAAAAAATTATTGTCCTTTCACGTGGTTTAACTTATTTTCAGCTTTTGGATTACGCTTATCTGATTTGTATCGTAAGTCATATTTTAACCTCTAATATCAACGGACACTTGAAAGATTACTCAACTTAGATCCCTTTTCAGCAATCATCATACATTTTAATCACTTTTAAGATTAATTATAAATTATTAATATATTTTTTAATGTAGAATTCAGCAGAGGCCATGTAATAGGCACTTTTTGCGTATTTAGTTTCATTTTGACCACAACACTACTTAAGCCCCTTTTTGCAAACGACTTCAATTAGAAATTCAAAATAGGCTAATTAAATCTTTTTTAATGTTATAAATTGAAGTTTCCAAACTAAAAGCTTTTAAAATGGAACCGCCTAAATGTATAATTTAAAGCTGACATACAATTTAAAAAAAATTGTAAACGAACTCTATATTTTCATTTCGCGGTTTTCAGTTTCGGTTGTCCCGTTATTAAGGTTTATGGATTATTATATTGAAACCATGAAACCAAACAAAAAATTAGTTGAAGTCGGCGGTATGCGCCTAGAAGAAAGGGTTTTGTCAAATTAATTAAATTTTAATTAATTTCAGGGAGCCCAGTCCGTCCCCTTTTTTACCTAATCCCCTTTTTTTCTCTTAAATTAAACAAATCTGCGCGGCTCGCAAGTTTGAGCGCGCCTAGGTCGCGCGAATGTTGGTTCTTGCGGTTCGCACTCAATAATATATTTATCTCGCGCTTCGCGGTCGATAATAATGTATTTACCTCGTGCCACGCGCTCGGTCTTTGTATTTCCCCCACATTTACGCACAGACCTTTTAAAATTTAAGGTCAAATCATCGACAACTGTAATTTGGTGATTGTGAATTGTGAACACATTTTCATCACGTATCTCGTGCTTTGCACTCGATTTTGTCCAAAATGCGAATTTTTCTACATCATGTTCAACACTATTATATCAAATGTATATTATATTTATTTCTGTACTCAAGCTGGTACTGCTATTCAGATATTGCAAAATAATGTATAAATTTTATTTTTCATGATTAATTCAATATTTGCTCCTTACTTTGCACTCATTTTTATTCTTAGGTACCCTGAAATTTCTATCATTTCAATAAATTTATATTATCACAATTCACAATATGCATTGGTATTGAAACATACGTATTTTCATTGTCTTGTTCTTATAATTAAAAAAAGTGCACATCTGTGCAAAAAAGGTTGCTATTATATATTTTATTGCAACTCGTGTCGTTTTTCCAAAATTCAATTTTTTTATATTTTTATTCTTATTTTTTACGATTGATAAAATCTACTCGCCCTTTGTAAAAATTATAAATAACGAGATCGTAGATCGTCTTTAAGTGAACAACTTTCTCCTATTATTTTTTTTTTCATAGCTTGTATCGTTTGTCCAAAAATTAAATTTTTTAATTTTTAATGTTATTTTTTACGAATAAAAGAAAAACTAAGCGTCCTATTAAAACGTGATTATTGACAAATTTGTAAATATTTTTGGGGTGCACAATTTTTTTCTTCTGATCTCTTTTTGTATCTTGCATAGTTTGACCGAAAAATTGAATTTTGAATTTTTCATTATTTTTTGTGCGAACAAATTTTGAATTTTTGATTTAAAAAAAAAAATTCAAAAAGTTGTTATGATAATCTTGTAGTACTTTCAAGAAGCAACGTTTTTCTTCTCTTGACTTTTATTTCATACCGTGCGTTGTTCCGCTTAAAATGTTCATTTTCGTTTTTTTTTATTTTGAAAATGCTAGAACTCTGATAATTTTATTTTCATCGAAAAATTTCATAAGGATAAATTGTTCGAGTTTTCGAGTACTAGATACGAATAGCCGTACATAGAATGTTTAAATCTTAAAAAAAATGGTCTCAAAAATATTCAAAATCCTCTTAACTTTTTGAATTTGGATCCAAAATAGCTGGTTAACTAACTTGTTCTTTCTTTTTTGGCCTTAAAAAAGTGTGGCAAAGCACAATCCAATCTGATTTTTTTTTCGAAAGTTATCGTGCCTACAGACTACAGACAGACAGACACCTTCGTAAAAATCGTTTTTTCTGACTCAAGGGGGTTCAAAACGTGGAGATTTGATGAAAACCGACTAAGTCAAATTTTACATAAAACTAATACCTTCTCATTATGATGAGAATGTAAAAAAATACCAAAAAACAATTATTCTTAACCCCTTTTTCCATTTGTTCCACAAAGTTTCGATTCATTTTTCAACAATTATAAACAGAAATTAAGAACATTGGAAAACAAGACGCTTTCAAAGAGATTCTCTTCGACGATACTGATTGTAAAGTGTTTCCTAAACGATTTATTTGCTCATTTTGTTTATTTGAAGGACGACAGCGAAGAAATGGATAACGATTCAATCAAGAAACTAAACCCGAAACATAAATCAATAATTAAAACTTATTGCGTCAGAACCAAACCAAATAAATTTTTTATCCTTTATATCGTCTTTTAAAACAGAAAATTTAAATTTCGAAGATCTCAAAAGACGTATCCTCAGATTTTGATAAAACACATATTAAAAGAAAGCTTAGGATTTATAGTTTATAACCCTTGAATGGACATAATGGATATTTGAAGAGATTCTGAGATATTAATTTAAATAATAATTTGATTGCAAAACTCGAGGAATCCTCATTTGTTTTCACTTCATTCTGTTAGGTCCATTATGTCTATTCAGGGTTATAAAATATAAATTCTAAGCTTTCTTTTACCATGCATTTAATCAAAATCAGAGGACATGATTTAACTGAAAAATAGTCTGGACACCAGATTGTACCTGGGTCGCTAAAAGAGTCTGGTTTCAAAATTCCATTACTTTTTCAGGTTTTCCAGGTCTAATTGTAAAAAAATTCCAGGTATACTTTTTAAAAAAATGCAATCAATTAAATTGAATTGTAACACATTATAATGCAATGGTAATGGCTTATCAATAATTTGTATTGAATTCAAAACTAGGACTTTTGAAATAGAGACGATTAAAGAAGTTCCAGTGATTTTTTCAAAATTCCATGACTTTTCCACGTTTTCCAGTGATTTTTTCAAAATTCTATTTTAATAACCATGCAATATGGTCGCTTAGCCTTATTGTTATGCCCTCACAATAGGGTCCTATAGTACTACAATTTACTGTAGTTTTAATGAAATCGTCGGAAAAAAACATTTGTTTTGGGCAGTGCACTCATATCAAACGGAATGTAAAAGACTTCATGAAATCTGTTGAAATTTTTGCAATTTTTACGAAATCTTGGAAATCTTTTATATACTCTAGAAGTTGAGTCGTCAATCTCTCGTATATGTCATATAATTTTTTTTTTACGTAACTTTATGGACGCCACCCTTTTCCTCTTAAAAGTTGACTCCTTGAAATTGGAATATTTAAAAAATACCTTTCTTCAGAAAACATAAAAAAAAGTCGTAAACATTAGATGTTAGTGTATACTGTAGTTTATAGAAACAAAATTTTGGAAATCGAAAATAATAAGCAAGAAAGTTGCGAATTAGGATCCTAAAAAAGTATAATATTAATTTAGAGCTTACAGCTATCTGGCTAGGTCTTGCACGTTAACAAACTGCATATTTAAAAGATTCTTATCTTAATATAATTTTGTTATTATCCTGAATAATATATATTTTAAATGCCTGTTTTTTACACTATAATCTTCTTTTAGCTGAAGTAAAAAAAAAGTTTTTGAACCTTTGAAAAAAATAAGGCCCAAATAACGACGGATGGACAGACACACGACCGCAAGTATAAGGCTTTCGATCCGAATCTACGAAAAGCTAAAATTAAGAAAAATGCTTGCATACCCGGTGGAGTAAGTTCGAGGTCTGTGTTCTCTGACGTCCATAATCCATCCAACGTGATGCTCCACGGGAGGATTATTGCTGTGACGGGTTTTGCGTTTCCTGGGGGTTCTCGGGTCGACGGCGGGATCATCCTTAACGACGGCGAAGAATCTAGGCACGGCGCCTCTTCTTCCACTGTCTGCCCCTCTACCTGTCCTGCGAGCCTTCTCACTTCTGCGTTCTCGTTTTTCCTGTCCTTCCACGCTCGTCGTCTACGCAAAAATTATTATTTTTCATTTGTTATGAACTTTCAATTGGGAAAAAATTTGAAGCTATTTTTTAAATTGATGAGCATAAAAAATCGAACTTACAGGTGCGAAGGTAACTTGTGCGAGTCCAACTTCATCAGAGGCCAAAGGAGGTGGTGGAGGAACTTCCGGATTCGCCTTGCGTGGAAGTTTCGGGGCAATTTTTTCAAAAACTTCCTGGCTGATGATGTTCACGGTTTTGTAACTTCCCACCGAAGACATCGAACCATACTATAAATCCAATAATAAAGTTAAATAATATAATTAGGTATAATTACTTTTCCTACTAACTAATCCAAAGCACACATTTTTATTAAAAATTACATTCTTACCCTTGTGCCGTCCTCAGTCCAAAGATCCTCTTCATAATAAAATAATCCATCATTAATCGCCTGTTCCAGATCCTGACTCATTTTCATTCTCGTCATCCAATCTCCAGTGCGATCATGACCTTCATGTTTTGGAAGTCTCGTCGTCGAAATCGCATCCGAGGTTTGTGTCACGATCAGCAGTTTATTAATGTCTCCATCAGAAAGTTCATAATCGTCGTCATCCTCCGATCTAAAACAAATTCACCTTTTACGTATTTCTTTACAATAAACCGAGGGCAGAAAAGCAAAATAAAATACGAGTGGTGAATTTCTCACTCGGCTTCAGATTTCAATAAATCAGCAAGGCTCTTCTCAGTCGGGAAAAGAAGACAAAATTGAATATATCATCATATGAGGAGTTTCGAAGAATTTTCCAGGTAGGACAAAAATAGTTTTTTGGAGAGGAAGAAGCTTACAATTCGGAAAAGGCGTTGTGTCGTCCGGTGGGTGGTGGTGTGTCGAGTTCCTCGTCAAATTGAAAATCAAGTTCCTCTCGTTCCTCTTTACTGATTTTCCCCTTCTCTTCGGGCTTGTCTCTCGGCGGCTGCTTCACTCTTCTCTTCACCTAAAAATTGAACATTTTGTACATTTTTACAAGTTCAGAGTGTCTAACCATCTCTTTTTGAAATTTCCATGTCCTAACTCAGAATTTTAATTCTTTTGGGAAATTCCCTGTTCCAAATCAAAATCATTCTTTTCAAAAATTCTCCGTTTCAAGTTAAACTGCAATTCTTTCTGAAAATTCACTGTTCCAAGTCAGAATTATAATTCTTTGCAAAATTTTTTGTTCCAGATCTGAATTACAATTTTTCTTTTCGCAAATTTTCTGATCCAGTTCAGAATAACATATAATTCCTTCGGGAAGTTTCCTGTTCCAACTCAAAATTATCATTTTTCTAACAAATCCGCTGTTTTAATTAAGAATCATAATTCATTATAATTATTTTTCAAATCCTGGTATATAACTCAGAATTATAATACTTTTGGAAAACTCCTTAAACCAACTGAAAATTATAGTACTTTGCAAAATTTCCTTTTCAAATTCAGAATTACAGATATCTCTTCTAAAATCCCCTATTCTCAATCACGATCACAATAACGGTTTTTATTTTACACCGTAAATATTCCAAAATAAAATTTAAAAAATGCAAAGAGCATCACTTACATTATTGTCATTATCTACAATAAAGTATTGTTCATTGTTCGTTTCGTGATTGAAGAAACTGAGAGTAACAAAACATCAAAACACTTTTAATATTAATTTTAGTATAATCGAATCAAAAATTCCAGTCAGGTAGACACCCTGAGGTTAAAAAATTAGGTTAACTAATGTTTTTAAATCTGACTCAAAATACCTCTTTCCAAACATCCTCGGGTTCCTTTTCGCCATTCACAAGCACTCCGCTTTTGTCTTCTTTTTTGTCTTTCGTCGACTCTTTTTTGCCTGCATTTTTCTGTTCTTCTTTCTTTTCTTTCCTTTCTTCGTTTACCGATTTGTCATCAACTCTCGTATCGCCAGAAGATTCCATATTAGGCTGTTCAGTTCGATTGGAGATTTCGTTCTCCATAAGTTCCTCTTTCTCATTCTGCGTTTCTCCAAGCCGAGAAAGAATAATGGGCACGAATTCGGGAACATCTGGGTTTAAACTGTCGCCAATCGAGGAAGAAACACTTTCGGATTCGCTCAGTCTTCCTACGGGTGGGATGAATGCGGTCAGAATTTTTGGAACTGGAGGAGCGGGAATTGCCATCAGGGGTCGTGCTATCGGGCAGAATTCGGGATGCGATGGGGGGAAGATCATGTCGCTTTGAGAGTGTGAACTCATATCCGAGGAATCCGAGAAAACAGGATTCCCGGCTGAATCCAAAATTGGCCACTTCAGCGGGTCTGCCTTTGTTCTCACCTAAAATAAGAAAACGAAATGTCAGTTATAACAAAATTCTCAATGTCTAAAAAAAGGTAAGTTTTTGTTTAACTCTTAATTTTTGAAGGAAGAAACTTAAAAGTTTACGCATTAAAAAACGTCTGAACTTGACAGTATGTCTTTGAAAACTTTACACTTCTTAATTCAAAACGTTTAAAATTGAATAATTTCGAATTTTAAGTATTTGAAATTACAGACTGACTTAGAATATCGCTGTAATTTTCAATTTTGAAGGCATCTAATCTAACAAAATTGTCACTTTCAAATATTTCGCATTTTCATTGTCGAGCTTTTATTTAATTAAAATTAAAAAATATAAGATTTTTTAATTATTTAACTTTGAACGCTTGGACTTTTTAATTTATTCGAGTTCAAATTAAATTTTTTTACTCAGAACACTTATATTAATACGGAAATTGTCCAAGTTTTACGGGCTGAAAAAAATTCGTTTTTCGTGTGAAAATTGTCTAATTTTGAAGGCTACTACTTAGCAATTAACAATATAAACACGGAAATTATAGTGAGTTTATATTAAAATTATGAAATTTGTAACAATTCCAGATTTTAAATTATTGGTTTATCTAGTCTTCATTGTTGTACAGACCCAGAATTCGAATAAAAATTGGTTGCAACTTAAAATTAGTTGATTTTCATTGGTACAGCCAGGGAAAGAAAAATAGCTTTATTCCAATGTTTTTGTAAAAACTTATTGCATTCTTTTAATTTAATGGCATTGAATGGCACAAAGGAAAAGTTTCTTTAAAAAAAGGTAAAAAGGGGAATTTTTTCAAAAAGGAAAAATACAGGTCTAAAAAATATGAAATACAATTAATATAATAATTTTAAAAACTATATTTGTAAGGAGGGTACTATCAAACTCCATTCCTCGAACTCTAAGAGTCCTAATGGTGTTAGCGAATCCTCCTTAAAGTTATTCTTGCACAATTTTCTCCCACCTTGGAATTAGAGCCAAGTCAAGTATAACAAAATCGTGCATTTTACAATATTAATTGGAAATAAACTAATATAAAAGTAAAAAATCATTCACCAAAGACTACAGTTGAAAAGAATGGATATAAAATTGAATAAATTCTCACCTTAAAGCCGTCCACCATTTCCAGTTTATCAGACTCTGTGATCGATTCAATTACCAAAGCGACGTTCGTAGTCAAAGCTTGGACTCTATGAAAAGAAGCTATCAAAGTGATTGGGAGGAATCCCTGTGCGTCCATTTTCCGTCTGAGAAAGAAGTCCCTCAAAAGATTCTCCTCACTGAAGTAATATTCTCTGGGGGGAAAAAAACAGGAATATTTCTGATTTAGAACAAACTTTGAAAAATGAAACTTCAAACGCAAAAAGCAATATTTAATATTATTACGACTTATTATTATCACATTATTATTAACAGTTTGGCAATCTTACATTTGTTTTCTAATGTATTCCTTCAGAGTGACGTTGTCGAGGTTCAAGTAGTTCGACGTGTTATTAAAATAAAATGTTCCCATGTAAGGCATCATGTAATTAGGATCCGTCTGGCCGAATTTGGGAACCTGTTGCACCGAAAAGAACTAAAATTAGTTTCACTACCATTATTTTCGACATTTCGATTATTAGTAATGGAACTTTCAGATCTACTATCTTAATTGGTAATCGTCAGCGATCACTCTGTTATTCCAGTATAGTTCATCATTTTGAATTATATTATTTCAAATTTGTACTTAAAAAATCAGAAGAAAAAATAACTAGGAATATTTGTCTTTGCATTTTCACTTGCCTGAGTGTAATTTATGAGGCAATCGGGATAATCCTGATCATTTCTGTTTCTGTATCCGCCTCGAGATGCACCGCGACCTCTACCTCGACCACGATAACTTCGGCCACCGCGGCCTCTGTAATTGTAGGACCTCTCATCTCTATCTCTCCAGTTTTCTTCGTCTGTTGAAAACAAAAATTACATTTTTAAATGCTATTTGGTAATTTTTTCAGGGTGACCAGTTGAATCCTTTCAAATAAATGAGTCTAATGTGGAAAAATTCTACATTTAAAGCGTTTCAAGTTGTACAAATTCGAAGCTTACAAAATTAGACAAACTTCAAATGAAACGCATTTAAAAATCCCAAAGTAGAAGTCATAAAAACTGAAGAATCTCTGTTTCGAGGTCTTCAAATAAAAAATTAATTCCAATGAGACACTCCAAAACCCAGTTTAATTAATATAATGAAAAACATTTCAAATAGAACAATTTTACATTCAGGACAATCAAAATTCGTCAAGATTGAAAAAGGACTGATAATTTTTCAACTTTAATATTTTAATTTTGAAATTGTAGAAGAATGAGCGATTGAAATGGTCTCATTTATAAATTTAAAATCCAAAATTATTCAACTTTGAACGTTTTCAATTTAATAATTTATGAAATTGTTCAATTTGAAACAATACAGTTTGTAATGGTTGAATTAAAAATTGTACAACTTGGAGCGCTTTTAATTTGAAATTGTCTAATTCTTGAAATTTGAACCTTAGTCTGTTCGGTGAATGTATAATTGTTCAGATATTAAAAGGCTTTATCTTTTAACTGTACAAGTTTAAACTATTTGAATTTCAACAAAAATTGTCGCAATTTCCAATTTAAAACTTGTTCTTTTAAACGTTCTTTTATTTATACAAGGACTCCAAAATAAGGTCAGTTTCGGGGGTTGCCTCGCAGTGGCCGTGGCACTAAATTCGTCGTTGGACGAATGGTGCGTGGTGGCGATGCATTGTTGACACTGCTTGTGCGCTGAGAAACTGCGTGGGCCAGCAGTTCTAGGAAGAACTAAATCAGTCGGCCTTATATTGGAGTTCTTGTGTATTAAAATTGTCCCTTCCAATTTGAAATAAACTTTCATTATTTTTAAAGATACAAGTCACAATTATTCAATTTCATACACTACTAGCTAGCAAGTATGCAATTTTATACATTTGAATATGAAATTATTCGACTTAGATCGTTCTGAAATATAAAAAATGATAGTACTAAAATGCTTTTATTTCTAATTTTACAACTTGGAACGATTTACATTTAAAAGTAATTTCAAAATCTTGAAAATTAAATATTTTTTAATATTGAAGGCTATGGTTTCAATTTGAAAGTGTCTAATTTTTGATAGTCACATTATTTAATATATATCAGGTGACATTTCGAGTGATCGGATAAATGTTCCTAGTAAAACTAATTAAAAAAAGATTCCCGGTCAGAAAATATATTCAGTCATTTCCCTTCAAAACGGAACAAATGTAAGGTTTAAGTATTCAAAGTGTAAAACAATTCCACATTTAAATCGTTTAAAGTTGAATATTAAACAAATTTAAATTCAGAAGTTAATTAAATAAGTTTAATTTTAATGTCTTAAAAATTAAATACTATTTTTAATTAAATAATTCAAAATGGTACAATTCTAAAAAACTTGAGATATTGAAGAAATAATTTCAATATATCGTATTTAAAACTGAAAAATTTAAAGTAGACTTTCCAATCAGGTCTGAATGATTTTAAATTTGAAAATGTTCCAAGCTGACAATTTCAAACTCAAAACATTGTAAAAGTAGATCTCATATATTAGATTTGACATAAAATAAAGTTCAAATAAAGAAGCAATTGAAAATCAATTGCATACATAGATGACAAAATTCTTTTAAAATATTCAACTTTGTTAAAGATTATTAAAATTGTGAGAAGGGTACTATCAAACTCCATTCCTCGAACGTAAAGTTCTAATGGCGTTAGCGAATCCTTCTCGAATTTAATATCGCACAATTTTCTCTCCCAATGATACTAAAAGTCTAGAGGAAATAAAAAAATTGTGCATGGACTATCTAAATTAAAATTCAAAAGAAAATAAATGAACACTAAAAAAAAGTGATTAAAATTTGACAAAATTCTAGATAAATCAAATATCAGTTTTACTGAATAAAATGTAATTTGTATTTAAGAACTGTTTTTCCTTTTTATTTAAATTCATGAAAAATTAATTTACCATTTTTCTCCCTTTGACTGTGATACTTTGGAGATCGTTCCCTCTTGTTTCTGTTTTTTGCCAGGTCGATGTCCAATGGAACCCATTTTTGTTTATTAACTGAAACGATAAAAAAAGATGATCAAACATTTACAACAAAAATGCGATAAATTGTAAGAGTACATATTATTGAAATATATGTTAAAATTAATATTTCAGAGTTCTGACAATTCTGTTGTAATTTGATGAACAGCAAGCAAATAAACAAATTGTAATAAAATTCAAAGTTTCAGAATAAGTCTCGAAATTTTTGTTCTATAAGCTAGAATGAATTGAACTTTTAAAATTTAAATCATTTAAATTTAAAATCTATAGAAATATTGAGATAAGGAAAATTTACGTCTAAAGTATTTACATTTAATAGAAGAGATCAATCAAATTTTAGCCCGAGAAAGTAATAATTCTCCAAACTTTAAACTTATAATAATTAAAAATGTACCTAATAACAGTTGAAAATATTAATAACTTTGCAAAAAGCAGCCCTAACTTGGGTTTTCAAAACTCCTTTTTGTCAACTTCCCTAACATATAAAGAGAACAATTCTAAGTAAAAATTCATACATTTTCTTCTTTTATCGCTGCCATCGGTGTGTTCGTCACTATCATCCTGACAGTGATTTTGCTCCTTATTTTCTTTTCCTTTGCCTTCTGGAGTGCTGGTGTGCTCCTTCGAAATATTTGAATCGACACCATTTTGTTTTGGAGTTGTTACGACCGTCTTCTTCTAAACAGAAACGGTCTCTTTGTCGATCTCCAATTTTTTAAAATTAAATTAGACTAAAGATTACATTACATCAAAATATTTACTATATCAATATTTTCAATATGGTTAATAATAATTCTATAACGCCTAAATCCTTCAGTGACTAGTTGATGATTTATAACAATGATTTCTAGAAATTCAATATCTATTTTTGCACAAGTATTTTCTTATGATTTAAATATTATACTTTTCAAGTAAACATATATGAATAGTGTAGGAACGCCCCCAAACTTTAAGGAACAAAAAGTTTTTCATTCTTAGAGAGATCGAAGCGTTCACATTTTTAATTTAGCAAAAGTTCTACACCCACAGTATTGCAAAGTTCGGTTCTGCGGGCTCTAGCTTTTGCAATAAAAATGCAGTAAAACATATTCCCAAAATTGATCAAAATAATAAATAAATAATAATACACACCTCTCCTTGCGCTCCTAACGAAGGCCAGTCTCCAATGTCAGAGAAATCGCTCGCCTAGCAGAAGAACACTTTTATTTAATAAATTACATAAAAAAAGAAATATAATAAAATTTAATGGAAATACAAATTAGAAAATTTAATCTTATCTTGATAAAAAAAAGATAAGATCAAAATTAACCTTACAAAAACGATGAATCGTTTCAAGAATATCAAATGTAATGAAAACTTTATTACTAAATTAAAAATAATAAAGAAGGAGATCAAAATTGAGGTACTGGCAGCAAAAGTGGAGTAAAAAAAGTCGTCGGAGCAAAAAATGAGAACGTTGCGGGCAAAAACGAGTTAAAAAGAAATAAGAATAACGAGGATTGTATCGCATATTATAACAATATAATAGAATGGTAGATTAGAATATAATCTTTCATACTATTATATCGTTTAATATACGATACAACTCTCGTTATTGTTGTTTCTTTTTAACTCGTTTTTGCCAGGAATATTCTTAACTCATTTGTGCTCCGAAAACTCGTTTACTCCGCTTTTGCTATCACCCCCTCAATTATTTATCTTTAAAAAATAATTTATTGAAATGGAAAATTGTAATGTTAAATAACGAGAAACTTAGGATTAACAATAATATTATGTATATGTAGATCACAAATTAGAGCAATAAGTAAATAATAAATAACGGTAGCTATTCAAAGAATAGAACTGCGTAGAATGTTTTTCCAAGGTCTTATTTCAGAAGTAGCCGTTAGACTAAAGTGGAGGGTAAGCTAAGGAATATGAGGAGCTAACAATACGCACCCTCTGATTTATTTTTCTTCTGTCCTTAGGTGCTCTCACGATCGTTGGATGTACTGGCTGTACCACAGGGGCGACGCCGTTTTCTGCAAAAAGATTGAAAAATACTTTTATCAAATATATCCAGAAACATCAATCCAATATGATGAATAACTGTACTACAACCATTTCTTAATAAAATAAAATATTAATCATTCTTTTATTGTCAACCTAATTCACTATTTACTCAATTAATTTAGTAAACTTTCGAGTTATCTCAAAATTCAACAACTGAGCAGAAAATTCTTTAACAATTAAGAATTCAATTCCAAATTGTACTATTTCTAATATTTGAATAGGCACATTTTTAAACTTTAAATGCATCGGTTTAAAATTGTACATTCTATAAACTCTTTCAATGGAAAATTGTACAATTTTGATTGATTTAAATTTTGAACCATACAATTTGGATTAATTAAGTCTTGAGGTGTAAAATTTTTAATCTTTGAACGTAACATTGTTAAATTTATGAATTGGAACTCAATTTGAAGTCATACATTTTATATTTACAAATTGTACACTATTTTTGCTTGGACAAAATTTGGATGAATAAAATGGAAAATAAGAGAAATTAACGAAAAAAGTTACCAAAAGTGGGAAGAGAGACTCGCTGTTAGGATTAAAATACGCATTCAAAGCTGTCCCTTGTTAAATTTTTGACGTTCTGAACTTAAACCTAAATATTAAAATACTGTAGTTGAAGTCGTCAAAATTAAAGAAATTCGAAACTTGGGGACCTTAAAAATTATGTGATATTAAAATTAGACTTGCAAAAGTGCAGCATATTTTTACTCAATTTTAAATTCAATATTCCATTATTGAACATTTCCAACTCAAAGCTTTTGAAAACAGAAACCTTAAATAACTAGAAAAATCTCTGCTAATAGAAATAAATGAAGCCACTAAAATTAATTTGATAAGTTCAAGGTCAAAGCGATAAGACAAAAAAGTCGGGTTTTCGGATCTTTTCGATTGTAGTGTGAAGACGTGTTCGGTTCCACGCTGTCGTTTGGTGAAACGTTATTATAGATAAAAATTATTTATCAAATCAAGAGGCATCCGGGAGTGCGCATGGCTAATAAATAATCGGGGCCACGTAGTTTGGTACAGGTTGTAACCAGCTGATAAGAATATAATTATTACAGCTGTGTAGTCAGACTGAACACTTTTATTCATACCCGCGCGAGCGATTGACGCAATTATAATTATTTCGCACTGGAATGAGTTTAGTACTCGCCATTTGAGAGCCATTACTATTTACCAATCTTTCAAGGAAAAAAATGCCCTGTGTTAAAATATATTTTTTTTACGTCCATTCTACTTTTTTCCCCACTTTCATAACGTAACTTTTTTCAACCGCTGCGCTTGCATTTTTCGAGAGACTTTTTTGAATCATTGCCCAATGCCCATGCGCCTTTCGATCCAAAATTACTTTTAAATATAGCAACATAACCCCACTACTGACTTTATACTTCGCAACTTTCTCACTCGATTCCTTGCACTTTTCACACACGAGTAAGTGGGCACCAAGGGACATTGGGACAAGTCACATTTTGTTGACCAGTGTTAACCGATGTATGTATAAAATTCATTTTCTGCGGGTTTTCTGAGTCAAAGATTAAAAATATTATATTTAAAAAAATTAAAACCTCAAAACGAAGGTTCCAAAATGGCGATCAGGATTTAAACAAATAATATTATTTTAATACAATGTTTGGAATCGGTGACTCAAAAAAAATTTTAAAAAAATTAAGTTTATACAAATTGCATAATTTAAAAAAAGCCTGGTCGCCATTTTGGAACCGCTATTCCGAATTAGAACGAAATTACAATCTTTAATTATTTTTGTCTTCAATTTTCCAATTTTCAAGTTTTTAAACAAACACATTAATATTTGATGAAATTTCCAATTTACATGTCTTCAATTCCAAACAAAAGGCCAAAAACAGAAAACATTTGAAGTAACATCTTGACCAAATTATTTTTTCCTAAAACTTCAATTTTCCATTTATCTAAAAGATAACTTAACGAAATTCTAAATTTAAATTATTATTGAATTTCAATTATCAATTTTCGAATATTTCTTATACAGAATCTAACAATACGCTATTTTTCCTATCTCAGTCATCACAGTACCTACTATCGTTCAAAAATGTGAACTTTTTCTTTAAATAGGCGACAAGGCGACATATAAAATGTTTTAAAGTTAAATAAAAATGAAAGTCAATGTTAATGAACATTTTATTCATTGAATTAATGATAGAACTTTTTTTATATACAATTCATCCGCGCCATATTCAAACACGTCAGACTATAGACATCAAATACGAAGTAATTCAACTGAATCATATCCTATACGTTTTTTAAATGTGAGTTTTCGGTTTTCAGAGAAAAAACCTCCCTCCCCTTGATGATTGTAGCACACGATGAAACAGCATGAATAATATTAACTATATAGTGCAAATTTGTATTAATTTAAATAGAACAACACTTTAAACATCGACAAACTCTTTTTGATAATCTGCGTCATCAGCTTTACACAATTTAAATATTCATAACTTTGTCCAAAAAATTGTTTATGAAATTTTACTTCTTCAATTCTCAAAAAGGTAACAATTTTCAAAAATAGGCGAAATAAGTGACAAATTTCAAAATAAGTTAAAAAATGTAAATAGGTGACAACCTGTAATGACGGCAATCTTAATTTTAGCCCATCTTTAGCTTTTTGAATAGACTACTTATAAAATGTCTAGCCAATCTTCTGAATCGAATTCAATCTTTAAGGTTCCATGTTTCGGTATTAAATTTTTCAGTTAAAAAAAAAAGAATTTTCTAATTTTTAATATAATTTCTGATCTTTGCTTTTCCCTACCCGTACTTTTTACTTGTCTTGAATTTCCCAACTTTTCATCAAATATTTTAATTTTCAAATTAATCTTCAATTTATCGCATTAAGTACAGTGAAACAACTGAATTATACAATTTACAGCTGTCATTGGAAGTAAATTTTCCTTATTCTATAAATCCTGTTGACATTTAATTTCTTAAATCTTTATCTCAACATTTACTTTATCTAAAATTCTAAAATATTACACATTCTAAAATTTAGAATTGAAATGTTCAAAATTGTGTTTAAAATTGAACAATTATGAATTGAATCTTTTAAGATTGTGCCACCTTCTTTAAAATTCGAAGCGTCAATAGCACAGAAGATTAAAATTTTCAAATTGAAAAATTGCATTATCAGGTACTTCAAAATTCCGGGAAAATTTGAAATGAAATGTTTGAAAAATATCAAAATTATAAATAATAACTCCAACATATTAAACTCAACACCTTCCAAATTAAATTTTTTTTTTTTTAATGTAAATGTGTGCAACTTCCAATTGGAATCGTATCAATTTCAGAAGATTTAAAATTGAACTCGTTCGAAATTGCATTGTTTCTTGTGATGTTAAGTGACATTTAAAGTGACCGACTGATTAGGCCCGCTTTTTTTTGTTTCCCCGTCAAAAAATTAATTTAGTGTCACTTCACGGATTTCTATAGTTCAGTGGCTATGGCCACCCTGCTCTATGTATATTTGAAAAATTAATTTCTATGGATATAAACCTATGCATTATCGATCTTTACGTTTTCAGATCTGACTTTATTTTGCAAAGAAACTGAAAATTACTTGCTCAATCCATAAACAATAGATAATAATTATCATATAGAAAATAGCTGTTCGCGAGGACGTTTGTAACAGCATAATGATAATGCAATATATTTATGTTTAGTTCACTTACAAACAGGGCCGAAAATATAAATTTTGCGGCCCCCCTCGTAGTCATCCTCCCTCCCCACGACTCCACTACACAGCCCCTCGCTCACTCTCTTTCACGAAAACTGTAGAAAAAATTAAGAAAAAAAAAGTAAGGGGCCCCTAAACTTTGGGCCCGATAAACTTGTACTCAAAGTACCCTTCTCTCGCCGGTCCTGCTTACAAACACCTGGAGGGGGGAAAGCATTAGATGTCGCAGTTATACAATAAAAAGGCATTATCACCGTTCACTATCAGTCACGAAACATCTGGATGGAAAATAAAGATACCTTGCCAATGCTGGCGCAGAATGTCATGGGCATAATTTTAACTAAAATGTAATTTTTTTTTTTTATCTTGTATTTTTATTTAAATTTAAATGTAATTTAACTTAAATGTAACCGAGGAATTCTGTCATTGATAATTTACAAACAAAAATTCACGTTTCAATATAATCCATACTGGTAATAGCAGAATAAAAATACAAAACCTGGACAGACGAAAGATCGTAAAATTGGGGGAAAAATGGATTGGGAAAATAAATATGGAAAAGTAAAAATCACCAAATTTAAAATTCGAAAAATTGAAGTCATGAACTTTGTTATCATCGTTTTCCATAAATAAAATAAATGATATTATATTCAAACATCAATCTGCACAATAAATTATTGCTTAACAAAGATTTATCCACCAATAAATCAGAGCCAAATAAGCTATACGAAAAAATTCTTAAAACAGACTTTACTGCACTGCAATTAATCATCAGGGGCCGGATTTAAGCCACTTTCTCGTGCTACGCAGTTCTTTAATGTGTTTGCGTGTGTGTGTGGGGGGGGGTCCGCCCCACAACGATTGCTTGTCTATTCGATTATTTCTGTTTTGAGGGCCTTTACTGAAGCAGATAACAACTGAGAAATCGAAAATAAAGTTGCTAGAAGGAGTTTAATTAACCAATTCTATCAGACACGTTTACGTACATTTCTGGCGTTTCTCAACTAGATGTCAATGCTGCCATGTTTCGTTGTCGTGAGTGTGATTTGGTGAAGTCTACGTCAACTGATAATGGAAATTTTCGTGTTGGAATTGCATTTGGCTGTAATTCAGGATATATGATTGCTTGGTGGTGAAAAAAAATCACATCAAATATTTTTCGAAAATTCAATAAAATGGCGGAGATATGGGACTTTGAGTTTTTGGACAACTTTTTTTTAAATGAAGTATCTTGGGTACTAATTGACCGATCTAACTTTTCGACGTCTGAACTTACTTGCTTTAAGATAAATTTCCAAATAAAAAAAAAACAATGTATAGACAAAAGGGGTTTGTGAGTCCAAAATTACTGAAAATTAATAATTCGTTATGTAGTAAACAAATTGTTATTTTTTATTATTAGAGAAGCTCGTGAAACGCGCAAGCTTCATCGTATCAACTGATTATTTGCCTTAATATTGATGGTTATTTGGGTGCAAACGTTACTCGCTTTAATAATCATTATAATGTTAATGATATACATTTTTTGGTAAATAATGACATATAATGACACTATTATCGATTGACCAAATGTGATGGCAATGAGTCATTGCCAGTTGATTCCAACATGAAAAATGATTTATTAGTTCATAAAGATAATACGAGAAAACTTTATTCATAAAATGGTTGATAACAATAATTGTTAGTCATTGCCCAAGAGTACTAACAACGGTTAAAATTGAGTTATTTACAGTTAATTATGTTGAAAAAATTAACTCTATATCTTGAAACATAGCCAAAGAGCTACTTTGTCTAAATAAGTTTGTTTAAACAACTATGGAACCATAATTACAGGATAATTTAGGGAACGGATAATTGTTTATAAAATTTGTTCACTATATAACAAAAAATGTATTAATTTTCATTAATCCAACTCACAAACCCCTTTTGTCTATACATTGTAACAATTTAGTTGAAATTAAGTGACCAAACGTTGCTAATAGTCACGAAATTATTTTCATTCACATATTTGCTTCGAACAAATTCAACAAATGTTTAAACTTCTACAATTCTACTGAAAAACATTTTTAAATAGTTGTGTCATTTATTCTAGATCTTTTTGTATGAATCTAAATATTTTATAACGAACGGTACTCTTCCAAAGTCAAACATTTTTGTTGTCATCTTGTTTATGAAATAAAAAGTATTAAAAATCTTTTTTAAAAAATCGTATGTCAACGATGTATGCAGAATTTTGTTAATTTTCATTTATGAAAAAATTCAAATATGATGAAAATAATTCTGGTTTGAAAATTAATTTGTCCACAGACACTTTTATTTACCCTACTGAGCCACGCTGCACCATAGAAGACCTGATGTTTGAATTTTTTTCTCGAAAAACAGTGGCAAACCCACTCCAATCATTTCAGGGCTTGCAGACCACACTTATACCTTTCTCTGCCGAAAAAATAAAAATAAAATACATTTTTTGGCAAACACGATTTTCATTTTTACTTTTTTTCACAAAATTTTCGAGAAAAAAAATTTTGGTTTCCAATTTTTTTATTTTGAAATGTATCTTTAAAAAAGTAAATTCAGGCGTCGAAAAGTTAAATCGATCAATTAGAACCCAAGATACGTCTTTAAAAAAAAAGTTGTCCAAAAACTCTCCGCCATTTTCTTAAATTTTCGAAAAATACTTGGTGCGATTTTTTTCACCACCAAGCAATCATATATCCTAAATGACAGTCAAATCCCATTCCGACACGAAAATTTCCGTGATCAGTTGACGTGGACTCCACCACTTAAAAGTAGCCTTTACGTCCTTTACGAATAATTATGCAACTGAGAAAATGAAGAATAACAATTAATTGTAAAATGGAAGACACAACCCTGGGTTAAGTCAATATCTTTGATCGACGCAATATCAACCACCAAAAAGGTAATATTGGTGGTAAAAAAATTATTTTTACGAAGTGTCTTGTCCCGAAATTCAGGATGAAGAGTCAAATATTTTTAACAAAAGTTTGATTAGTCGTCACGAAGTTTTTGGACTAGTCCATCCCCTTTTCAGCTCCCAAAATTGTTCAGGACTAGAAGCAGCCTTATTTTTATTAACATCCTATTTTTTATAAAGATATTACAATAATTAAATACAAGAAATCGATTTGCGGACTTTAAGAAAGGGAATATTTTACATAAATTAATTCTAGGGAACTAAATTATTCCTTAAAAATTAATGAGTTTGCAAAAACTTCAATGAATAAAGTGAAATTATTCGGCTTATTAACTTTGATAACTTCAATTATTAGCGTTTTAAGTTATTTTCTTCCACTGTCCGCCTAGGTGGCACTATATAATTATGTTCATGAATTTTCAATTAGATTAGAAAACTGATTTCCAAAGCAACCCAATTTTCAGTTAAGCAGCAAATAATTATTTTCACTTGATTGTAATTAAAGAAATTTGATTCTGAATTAAAGAGATTTTTGAAGCGTTTATTAATTACGGGAAGGAACAAAAGAATAAATTCTATTAATAAACTCTCCCTTACTTTCCATTAGAATATGAAAATTAAAAAATAAAGACAAATTCGAGGGCAAATTTTAAAAAATCTTGGAGTGTTGCTTTTTTTTGCGGTATTTTAATTATTTCCACTTGTGACTTAAATCAACTGGCGTCAATATCTGAGGGAAAAAATGATACCAAATGTATCAGGCTAAACATTTGTGTAAAAAGAATTTATCACTATACGTGTTTTTGAAAACTATTTTTTATTTATTAAAAACTATATAACAAAATAATCAAATCGATCATTGTTCTTATATCGATTTTAATATTTTATTCAATAGTTCGTACGAATATCTTCGGCGACATAAAAAATCATTTCCAAATACATTTCTAGAAAGAAATTATTTTTTACGAAAATATTTAAAAAATTAATTTGATATAATTGTCGATTGGTCGGAACTTAAAATACCTAATGGACATTTGGTAAACAGGTGCATCAAATGTACAGACCGAGCGAAGAATGCAATGCTCTCGTGTTTTTCACTGCGACGGTCACGTGTCTCAAGGGGAATCCCCTTTGAGATCATTGGCACGCATCATCATCAACTTATGCAATCGATTTTAACGGAAAATTGCTGAGCCTTTCGCGGAATGTTTCACACGGCGTCCATGTAATTTTAATGTATGACTAAATGGATATTATTGCTGAGAAAATATCAAATAGAATTCTTCGGACGTAATTTTATTGGAGTTTTATAGGAAAGAATTTTTTCTCGATATTTACGGATACCTTAAATTCATTCTGAGGAAATATATTCAAAATGATCGCGGAAAACCTTCAAAATTTTATTTTTAAATTTAAATTATTATATAATAATTATAATTATAATATTATAATTCAAAAAGATTTTTATAATTTACGATCGAATCCCAATGAAATTCATAGTACAATCGTCTCAACATTTTCCAAAAATAAGGAGATAATTTCACTAGAATTCGTAGCAGTACTTCATTAGAATTTATGACAAAATACCATTAGAATTAATTAAAAAATATATATATAGTAACAAATTATGCTAAAAGTATCTCAGAATTTATGCTAAATTTCTGCTGGAATTGTATTTAGGTATCACTAGAATTCATGAGAATCCCATTAGAATTTAAGACAGAATTCCAATCGAATTCATGAGAGAATTTCATTAGCATTTATGGAAGGATTCCGTTAGAATTCATTCCATAAAAACTGATAATTCAAAATAGAATTTCATTGGATTTCATGAACAATATTATTATTATAATTTCACTATCATACTGAAAAAATATTTAAATTAAGGAATTTGACCAGAACTCATGAGTTTCACTATAATTCATGAAAATTCCGTTAGAATTTATTCATAAAATCTTTTAAAAATGACAATGTAAGCCTTACAAATCTTGCTGGAGTTCGGATAGAATTCCTATAAAACTCCATAAGAATTTTTAATGGAATTATTGAAGAATCTTTTTAGAATGACACTAAAATTCAGGATAGCATTTCGTAGGAATTCACGAAAAAATATATTAGAAATTGTCTTAAAGTTCTTTACAATGAGAATACTTCAACCTAAAATTCAATCGAAATTCACCTCTGAAATTTTATAAACATTCGGCATTGAATTCTAATGAAGAATTTGCGTAGAATAACACTAAAATGTATGCAAAAAATTACAACTTCACAGAAAACAATCAATAAATTACATTTTTTTTCAATGAATCTCACAATTTTGTGTATAGAGTCAAAAATAAACTTAATAGCAGAAATTATTAAAAAAACACCAGTTAATTTTTCAAATATTTAAAATTCATTTGTATAATTTTTTAAAAATTCGAATTGAAGTAGTGTTAATTGTTTCTTTATCAAAATCTAAAAGAAAATCTAATTTTAAATAAAAATATTTTAAAAAATGATAAAGTTTCAAGAAATTATTCTAGTTATAATTTTCATGTTCGAATTTCACAGACAAGCCTAGCCATTAGATATTTTCAGTCAGGTTGTTTAGTCGATTTTGTTTGTTCCTACGCACCGGTAAGAGTTATGTGAGTCTATTACTTGCCAACGGTTATGATGAAATTATCGAAGAGAGGTCTATCGACACCACGCAGATAGAGAATTACAGGGTGGCCGCAAAACTTTATTTCCAGAATTACGTGACTTTTCCCTGACCAGCTTTTCGTTTTCTCTGACCAATTACATTTAGAGACCAGAATTCGCAAAAAAGTTTACAATTTAAATATGTATTATTCATGAAGTTTAGAAATTCCCTAAATTTTACAAGTTTGTTTCTGAATATCTGTGAATTTTCCATGATTTACAGGATATCCCTAACCTGCGACCACCCCAGGAGAAGTAATAAGCAAGCTAGAATTAAAAAAGGGAATTAGTTCAAATACGATTTTTCAATAGGAGCACAATCTAATCTAATCACAAATGGCAATTATTTATCGACTTGAAAAATAGAATAAATCAAAATTAGGGTAGGGTGGGGCGAGATGAGCATAGTTGTCTTTTTCACGTCAG
>CAKNYM010052294.1:54759-74767 GCA_932195095.1 Andricus curvator
CTACATGACGCTGAATTTCATATATACTGAGGTTTTAAGCCGTTTTTAAAAATATTTTTGCCGTATTTTTCAACCACAACCATATTTTTTCATTTTTATAGCAAAAGTTACTTAAGAAATATACCAGAAAAACAGTGCTCTCTTCTGGTTGCCAGCAACTCATATTATTTTCTAATACAGACCTATAACAGTGCAGCTGTCAAACTTTTTCTGCGCATTTTTTTCGACAAGATTAGTTTTTTATACGTTTGCACCATAATTAACACACTGCACAATCTGATACAATGAAACATTGCATCTTAACCTACTGACTGCTACACAAGAGGTTAGGTTAAAGCACAGGAAGAGGTGGCTCATTCCGCCCCAGAACAGTGGCTCATTCCGCCCCAGAACAGTGGCTCATTCCGCCCCATATGACAGTTGCAAGTAAAATCAAAATTTCACCTATTTCTGTTTTACAATTATATAAAAATCGGTTGAAAACTTAAGGTTTAATAAATAAGCTATCTAAATAACCACTGGAAAAACATCTAATTTGTGATTTTGTGTGATTATTGGACTTTCTAAACAAATGCAAAATAGCAGAATACAAGTCTTGAAATATTTACTTTAGTTTTTTCAAAATGTATTCAACATTAGGCCAAAATTTTTTCAAAAGAAGTTTGATAACGTTCTTCCTGATATTAGTACAAAGAACAGTTACAAAATAAATCATGGCCTGCGAGAAAATTGAGTGGCTCATCTTACCCCCTATGCTCATCTCGCCCCACCCTACCCTACGTTGCTGACAATCGATCAGACTTTAAGAAAGAAATTCAAACAAACTAAATAAGAAAAAAATTTAATATTTTTAAAAGGCTTTGGAATGTGTTTCTCAATTAGATTTCTATTGAAAATTTCAAAATATTCAAGAGAAAATCTTGACAATTTAAACATTTTTTTCAAAGTAAAAACTCAAACCAACTCACGCCGTGGAGTAGCAGCGTCAACTCCATTAATTTGCATGATTAGATGGATCACTGTATCCAGGTGTCAATAAAAAGTAAACATAACTTTGTCACAAATCCACAATGTCACTTCACCTCCAATTAAAAATTCCCGCCTTATTCCACAAACGTCTAGCCGGATCTAAAACAACCTTTTAAAAAACTTGAACTGATAAATTAAAAATATTGTTCTCACACTATTGCAACAATTATTTCTGTTGTTATTTAATATTGTCTTTTAAATAATATTTTCAAAAATTATGTAGAAGTAAAGTTTTTAAATTAATACCAGTATTTTTAGAAATAATTTTTTCACAGATTTCAGTTCAGGGATTATTTATAATAGAACGGAAAAGTAAAATCAAGCCGACACGAGGTTTTGCGTCGTACTGAGCTGCCTGTTGAAAAAAGCGTGCCAACGAGACGGTGCAATGTCTGGCAGCTGGTTCTAGGCGCCTTTGTCGACCTCGAGAAAGATGAAATGAAATGCAACTGGTGGTGGTGCGCCCCACCTAATCTTTTTTGCACAGGTAATCGTTCCTTTATCTGCAATGTAGCCCCATGACATTAAAACATATTTTTTCTGTTCGAATTAAGAATTTAAAATTATTATTTTTTACTGAAGACAGACGTCGGAACGCAAAAAAAAAACTTACTCTATCAAACCCTCTCAATTCTAGACAAAATATGGGACACTCTTCGACTTCAAGACATTAAAAAAAAAGAATTGTCGGTAAGTTACTGACCATCGGCATAATATCGGCCGATAAAACATTGCCAATCGCCATATCAGAGTATTTCTAAGAAAACAAGTGGAAGATTTGTTGAATAACATAAAATAATAATTCTAGAGTATTACCCACTAGTAACTCTTTCCAAATATCATAAGTCCTAACCAGTCCCATAACACTATTAAAATTGGAAATATGTATATTACTTTACGATCTTTTAACCTGAGTGAAATAATTAACTTCAACTAATTTTTCCACATTAAACATTTCTACAAATATTTTCCTCTGTAATTATTTAAACTACAACCTGATCCTTGTCAAACCTGATCGGCGCTAGAATGTTGAATATTAATAATATTATCTCACTTTATTCTACTGAATGTGATATATAACATGCAAAAGATGAAGTAATAAAGTTACGACGATTCCAGTCGTTATAAGTCATTTTAAAAACAGAATTTTACGTGTTATTTCAACAAACACCATTAAAATTGACAAAACATTTAAAATTTTGAGAACGTTTCATTGATAAAGGCCACCTCTATTTCTTAATGAATGAGACCTTCGATAGTCGAATCAAGGTTGATGTAAAATGGTTTAAAGATTTCATGGTTCATACCACGACCTACGAAGTACTACTACGAAGTACTACACGCCATGTATTTCACCTGGCGCCAGTTCGCGATCCCCTGACGTTGAATTTTCGCCATGGAGAGATTTATTCCCAGATGAGAGCGCCTCTCCAGAGAAAACTTGTAACTGAACTGTCGTCTGCTACTATAGGAATTATAATGCCTCAATTTCCCGCATGTAGCACTATCATCTGGGAATACATGAAATACCGAGAACGGGGAATTGCTGTTGGCTGTTGTCGAGCAACATCGCCATAGGCGTGCGATTTCCTTGTTTCGTAGTTCAGACCTACGGCCAGTGTTTTCTGAATAGTCGAATTTTTACCATTTCCAATCGACCCCGATTTATATAGTTACATATTCATATGATTATTTATTTGTATAACTTCGCTACGAACTGAACAGTTAAAATCGGCGGGAAAAATATATTTCAATAATGCAAGGGCGGAAAAAAAACTTTTTACAATAAAAAATTATTTTGTCACCTATAAATTCATAAGAAACGTTTCAATGAATATGCAAATATAAAAGTAGGTATAAGACAGCCAGCTTCTGAGCCGCCCTGAACCGCACACTGTAGATTGTAGAAAACGTAAAACTAAAAAGACCAATTGGTTGTAATTTAACATGTCGCATTCCATAAAATTTAACTTGTAGCACGTAATAAGTTTGCAGGTGGAATTTCTAATGAAAATCCATACGTTATTTCACTTCCTGCATCAGTGTGTTAAAACATGGAAATTATATTATTACTATCTGCTGTCAAATTACTACGTTCCACGTTGGAAACTATTCGGATCATCTGTAATGTCGCAAATTTACGTTGAACTGTAAATTGACTGTCAATTGTGAAAATACAAAATGGAAAATAATTAAAGACGGACACTGTCATTTGACAATGGGATGGTAAAATTATGCATTGGAGCAGCGTACATATACTACAAAGTAGGATATTCTATACTGTGTCTTTTCCTTTAATTACTAGAGTATAACGGTCTTGAAAGTAATTTTTTAGCAGACTATAATTTTGCAATTCTTACGTTATCTTTTCAAAGAGAATCCCATTACAAGTGGGTTGTTAACTACGTTACAGGTGACCCGAAAAGTTTTCAACATTCAACATTGTAATATTACTTCTACTTTTTTACAGTGCATGTAAGGTTTTTAGGTTATTTTTCATTTATCTATCGTTTTGAACTATATTTTGCGCAGTGTATATTAAAGAAAGTTAATGTTTATTTTTAAATAAATATTTTTTGTTATTCAATATTTTTATTAATTTTTTATATTTCAATAGGTTTACTGCATTTGTGTGTTAACTCTACGTGCTTTGTAAGTATATTAAAAAATTCGCATTCAGCAAAAAAATCACTGTCCTCAACACATTCGCTTCTAGTAATGAAGATTTAACATATTCTATCATGATTCATCATTCAAATTTTCAGTAATGTTTCGAATAATAACACAGGCCGATAAAATTTGTACCCAAAGACCGGACTATGTGATCCCGAAGGATTTTGATGACCTAAAACGAATCTGCTACCCAAATTTTGCATATACGTTAGGATTTCGAGATATCCTAACCTAAAAGTGAAAAAATTGCCATTTTCAGTCATATTTGAAACAGTATACCACGAGCAGCGATTTTTTTCCTTAAAACTGTTTATGCCATCGTTTAGAGCTCCTTTTTTACTGTTCATTTCTATTTCGGATCATCCCGAACCGATTTTTTTATTCTCCGAGATGTAGCACATTAATCATTTCAGTTTCACACTGAAAAACTAGCGAAGATCCGCCATCTTGAATGTTCCAAATCTGAGCTTAAATTCGAATTCAGCAAACTCAAGAACGTTTAGACACCAAACCCCTTATCAATCGAATAACACAGTTTTATTCACCACCTTTGCTTTTTCTATCAATGTGAAACTGAAATGGTTAAAGTGCCATATCTCGGAGAAAAAAATCGGTTCGGGATGACTCGAAATGAAAATGAAAGGTAAAAAAAGGAGTACTAAACGATGGCGTAAGTAGTTTAAAGAAAAAAATCGCTGCTCGTGTTATTTTGTTTCAAATATGGCTAAAAATTGCCATTTTGCAATTGTAGGTTATGATATCTCGAAATCCTGACGTACATGTATGAAAAATTTTGACATAAAAATCCTTCGGGGTCTCCTATTCGGGTCTTTGAGTACACATTTTGTCAGCTTGTGTTATTATTCAAAACTGAAAATTTCAATGTTCGCTCATGATAAAATACGTTATATCTTCATTATTAAAAGTGAATAAATCGAGGACAGTGCTTTTTTTTGCGGAATGTGAATTTTTTAATGCTGCCAAAGCACGTAGAGTTAACATGAAAAGGTAGTACACATATCGATATATTATTAAAAATTATTAAAAATATTAATTACAAAAAATTTATTCCAAAAAACACTAACTTTCTTTAATATACAATGCGCAATGTACGTCAAATCGATAGATACAATCAAACATAACCTGAAAACCTTACATGCGTTTCAAGCACAAAGTACTACAAGGAAACCGCACGCCTGTAGCGGAGATGGTGGAAAACAGCCCACAACCGCGATCGCCCGTCCTCGGATTTTCATTTCTTCCTAGATGAGAGCGCTACATGTGGCGCATTGAGGAATTACGATTCCTATAGTAGCAGACGACAATTTAGTTACAAATTTTCTCTGAAGGGGCGCTCTCATCTGGGAATAAATCTCGCTGTGGAGAAAAACAGAGGACAGGCGATCCCGAACTGGCGCCATGTGAAATACATGGCGTGCGGTCTCCTTGTAGTACTTCATGGTTTCAAGCCGGCTCAAAAGCTGACTGCCTTATATGCAGGGGAGACCACCCTACAGAAGACAATGAACCTATAGTAGATAATCATTAATTAAAAGCACGAATATATCTAAAATAATTCATTCTAATTTTTATTTATTAACACATATAGTGTCCTAACCTCGGTCCTAACTATTAATTAAATGAAACTTATTATTTTATGTACATCAATAACTTTAATTAGTGATTATCTACTGTAGGTTCATCGTCTATTGTAGGCTGCTCACCCCTACTTTTATATTTACATATTAATTGAGACATTTTTTATGATTTTATAAGTAAAAAGTTTGTTAAGTTGTATATGACATGAATTATATTTACAGAACTAATTTTAAAGAATACAAGAGTAAAGCATTAGGTTGTTGAAACCGCTGAAACTCGTAATCAATAATGTCATACAAAAAATAATTATTATCCTTTTTCTCCCTTGTATTATTTCAACTTATTTTTTCTGCCGATTTAATTGTTCAGAACTATGATGTATGTATTTATTCAGTATAATTGATCATATTTTGCGGTTTGATTTAATTTGTAATTTAAAACAAGACATTTTAATTTTTAATTTGATAATGCTTCTTCAAAATTTACGTTTATTCAGTTGTTAGCAAAGCAAGAAATTTCCATATAAATCAGAGTCGATTGGAAATTGTAAAAATTCGACTATTCAGAAAAAACTAGCGAATATATAGGTATGAACTATGAGTTCTTTAAACCGTCTTACATCAGTCTTGAATCGACGGTCGAACGTTTACCTTGCGATAATTTTCTATCATTTTAAATGCTTTTCTCTTATCATAATTTGTAAATAATACAAAAAATAAGTTGGCCTATTAAAATAGATAATCACGTGCTTAAAACTTGAAGGTCTTATTCATTAAAAAAGAAGTGTCCTTTGTCAACGAAACATTCTTAAAGTTTTAAATGTTTCGTCGGTTTGAATAGTGTTTGTTGAAAGCATATGTAAAATTCTGTTCTTAAAATGTCCGATAACGACCGGAATCATCATAACTTTATTACTTCCTCTTTTTCATGTTATATCACATTCAGAAGAACAAAGTTAAATCATTATTAATACTCTACATTCTAGCGCCGATCAGGTTTGACGAGGATCATTGCTGGACAAAGTGTCTGCAAACGGATCGCCGTAGAGGAGATACGTGCGGGAGGTGTCTCGTACTAACATTACGAAACGAGCGTATCAAAATAGAAGCGCACCTTTCGCGTTCTTATTGAGTCAAGCTCTGCGGAAAAAATATAAAAAAAATGGATCTCGATAACTCTGGATCAAATTCAACTAGATATTTTACTTTCCTTGAATTTCTACTTCCACAGTTCCTGGGATTAATTTTACAGGGATCAAAGCGCCAAAAGAGTTCAAAAGCGTGGAAAATGAGGGGTTTTTTTCCAGAAAAAGGCGAAGAATAGGGGAAAGATGAAAGATTTATTTTTTAATTTAGAAAAGAAGAAACAATCTTTTTATAAGAAACTGTATAGTTTTTAAATTGAAAAATAGTTCATGTATGAGCGCCCAAAATATTTAACACCAGCAGTAAACTTGTGAATATTAAGAGTTCTGAAAATTTTTGAAACTATATCTCTTGAAATTCTTTGGAGTCTTTTAAAAAAACTTAAAATCCTTTTAAATTTGTCAAATTCCTATGAGATTGAAGTTCTGAACATTCAAATGAACGAAATATACTTTTCCTATTTTATTTGATCTAGAAATATTGTTCCCACAATAAATAAAAATGTGCATTAGAAGTTTCTTTAATAATTGCATTACTGTTAACATAATATGTCTCCATTTTTGCACTGTTTCTTGTTTAGAAAGCATTTAATAACAAATTTCGTTCACTTGAACGTTCAGAACTGCCAGTACATAAATTCCTTCATATCCCCTAAAGTTTTCTAGAAATTCGTTAAAATTAAAATCGTAAAACTCCATGAAAATGAAATTACATGAATATAAATCAAATTCAAATTGTTAATTAAATTGCTCTGAATAATCCGGTTAAATAAAATGTACGCGCGCACGTTCACGTCCCTGGATTTTTATTTTCTATCATTAAAAACAAACTACAGTCGAACTTCGATAACTCGAACCTCCAAGGGAAGCAAAAAACTTCGAGTTATCGAAAATATGAAAATACGTATAGAACATACATTCATTTCGGGACTTACATGAAAACAAAAATATTTAAACAAAGTAAAATCGTTTAAGCCTTTGAACCATTGACAGCAGAGAAATTATAAAAAAATCCACCAAGTATAAATAAGAACCACCCTATTCCAGATCTTAATGGGCTGTAGTGTATCTTCATTATGTACTTTTTCATAAAAAATATAACTTTTAACTGCATATGGAAGTTATAGTTACATTAAACTCGAAGCGATTTATGCCTGAAATCGGCAAAATCATTTTTTTAAGAATGAAAATTTGTAAGAAGCGACACTAAGCAAAAATTAAATTATAAAAAAACTTTTGTAGAAATCGTTGGTGTACGTTGTTGGCTTTAGGGTCAGGTGAATTGACAACAATGAAGTTGTTTCAAACGTTTCGGCACACAATGGTGGCCCTCAGCGATTATTATAAAAAACATTGTTAAATAATTATTTTTCGTAGAGTTTAAACTTTTTTCACAAAAGAGTTTTTTTTCCATAAGGCATTACCGATAATATCATTCCATTTAGTAATTGCCGAAAATTGTTTCCCTCACTCAAATATTGTATTTTAAAATATCGTACATTTGAAGAGAAAAAGGGAAGTTTTAGCAATGTCTTTTTTCGACTTCTCGAATCACTTCAACTTTATCACTCAGACTCAAAGTGATACCTTTCCTTCTATTCATGAATAAATAGGTAAACGTTCAACTTGGATTCGAGTTAAATGAACTCCAGAGCCGCAGGGTTCGTAAGGATCACATGAGACATGGACGCCTGTCCACAATGAATTATGTGATTTTCCAAATTATAGAAGACATCTGTATATATTAAAATTCGCAGAATTCATAAGTGAGCGGACGTTCATGAATCGGTACAAATGTCCTTCCTAAATTTTGTAAGTACATACTGAAATTCGATTTATCAAGTCTGAAAAGTCAAATGGGCAGGAAGATTTTATTCGAGATAACGCGAAATTCGAATTATGGAATATTTTTAACACGTAAAAGATAGGACTTGTGTCCGGGAATGAGCAAAACTTCGAATTATCAAAAATTCGAGTTACCGGAGTTCGAGTTATCGAAGTTCGACTGTATTTAAAAGTCCATAATATCAAATTTTTAAAGACTAAGACTTCGAAAAATGTTTTAAGTAATTTAAGAAATTATTGATTTCAAAAAAATCTCTTACTTTCATGATTTTAATATTTTCATGGACGCCAATATTTTAACGTATCTGGAGATCCTAACTGTTTCCTTTTTTTTTTAATTTCAAATAGTAATATTTTTAAAATCTTAAATTAAAAATTGTTTATATTTGCAAAATTTACATGTTACAATTGATAATTCGGAAATTTTTGAATTTAAAACGTCTAGAAATTGTCTAATATTATAAAACAAAAATTGCTTGATTTCCAACGCTATTAATTTGAAATTGTTTAAGCACTAAAAACAGTATGTATTTAAAAATGTTACACGTGCGAAGGTTCTTCGTTTAAGAAAAAGTAGAAGGAAGATGACTGTTTATATTTTGATCAATTTTTGCATTAATTGAATATTATACGGAATGTATATTTAAATAAAAAATATTAGCATCTATTAGAAACTGCGCTTCAATTTTCCGAACTGTTAAAAAGCTGGGTTTAAGTAGTTTTTGAAAATTGTTTAAATTTTAGAACTTATTAAATTTGTATTCAATCGAAAGATATCACTAAGATCAGTTGTAAAGCTTTCTTGTTTGAATTTTGGTTTATCCCAACAATGATTGTTATAATATGTCCAACATAATGAAAATCGTTATTCAAATTTAAACTAAAGAATCTTCAATGTGGACAAACAGAAGAATATCGTATTTTATTACAGTTAATTTCAAAAATATTTAATTCGTATAGACTTAACGAAAACATATTGCAGACTTCAAGTTTTATTTAAATCCTAAATAGGTTAGTTTGAAATTAGCCAAATTTAAAAACGTTACATTAATTATAGCAGAACATTCTGTAAATTAAAAAAAAACTTTCACTACTCGGGGTAGCATATTCTAGTTTTTAATAGAATGATTTTGTAGGTGTAAAAAGAACAATTGTTTTGTCAAATATTGTATGCACTGGAACTTTGAATTAAGGCGTCTGATATGTCCTTCCGAGAACTGCTGGCCACGTGTGGCCACGGAATGTGGCGATGTGCGTAGCAAGGGAGGCGGTGCCACTCAAGCGTGACAAACAAGCAGGAGTGACGCACTGTCCGCGCGTTAGTTGCATCCGGTTACAACAGGCCTAGCAATCCAACGGACTGTTTACGTTCGGAGTGTCTGGATTTACAAAAGACACCCGTCATAATTCCAAGTTTCAGTGTATTTAAAGAGTAAAGGAGAAAAAGGGAAAACGCAGAGGAATAGGGAAAAGACAGTGAACCCTAATTTTGTATACAAATACAAGTACCTCTTCTCTGGTTTCTCGAAATCATTGCTACACACTCTCATGCTTAATTAGTTCATTTTTTGAAGATTGACTTAGGATGCTGTTACACGTAAATCTAGATTAAAACCCAATTTTTTTCGTTCTTCATGGAAGATTTTCTTTAAGCAGGGTTACGTTAGGTTTCTGTGCTATTTTCATCAGTGGTGTGCAGTCACGTGACTCGAATTTCCAATGCAAAATGGAACCCATTCGGGCACGCTTCGATCATCGGATTTTTCAAAATTGAGTTTAATTTGAGAAAAATTCAAAGCAACTTAAATCATTTCGAAAGTAGGATTTCGCAAAATCGAAACAGTTCCGTTCGTCTTGAAATAGCGCTGATCGTGAGTCGAATGTATCAATTGCAAACCACTAATTTTTATAAATTACGATACCGGGCCCTTTCACCTCAAAATCTCGTGTAGATTTAGAGGAACGGGTCAAGATTAGTGATGGGATATCGATATCGAAATATCGAAAATATCGATATTCAGAGTCCGATATATCGATATTTCATATCGATATTTAGAAACCGATATATCAAAGTCAATATCGATATTTTGTCATAATTTCGATATCGATATCCCATCACTATTATGTTACTTGACAGAATGTGCTTTTTAGTTGAAAAGTGAGTGAAAACCCAAACAAAAACTAAATACAAGAAATCGTAAGTAGACATATTTTTCATTCATTATTTACCTTTGTATACTTTCTAATCTGTGTAATGCGAATATTTCTAAATAACATAAGTCTCAGGACAGAGTTAAAAAATCATCTTTTGGGTTGAAATATTTTGCTGAAAATTCATTTTTCTAAAGATTCATCATTTTAGTTGAAAATTCATCTCTTTACTTGAAAATGTAACTATTTTGTTGAGAATTCTTTTTTTTTTGTCAAAAAATAATTTTTTTGATCTAATATTGCAACTATTCCGTGTTTGGTTAATAATTTATATTTTTTTATTAACAATTGACCTTTTCTGGTTGAAAATTCATGTATTTTGTTAAAAATTCGCATTTTTTTGTTTGAGAATTAATTTTTTTAACTAACAATGTAAATATTCCATTTTTGGTTGAAAATTGATCTTTTTGGTTGAAAATGCATGTATTTTGATAAAAATTCGTCTTTTTTGGTCGAAAATTAATCTTCTTGGTTGAAGATTCATCCTTTTAGATTAAAAAAGCATCTATTTGGTTCTAAATTAATCTGGTTCTGTTGAAAATTAACTGTTTTTTTTTTTAATTCATATTTTTTATTTAAATTTAACTATTTGGTTAAAAATTAAACTATTTTCATGAGAATTTGACTTTTTGGTGGAAAATGAACTTTTTTGTTAAAAAATCATATTTTCGGGATGAAAATTCAACTTTTTTGTAGGTAATTCTTTCTTTTGGTTTTAAAATTCAACAATTTTGCGGAAATTTGATGTACTTTGTTGAAAATATGTGTTTTTTTGCTAAAACATTGATCTTTTTGCTAGAAAATTCATCTTTTTGATTGAAAATTTAACTTTTTTGTTAAAAATTTGTTTTTGTGTTGTTAAACATGTATTTTTTATCTGAAAATTTCACTATTCTATTTTTGGTTAAAAATTCATGTATTTTGTTGAAAATGAAATATACATTTCGACTTAAAATCTTACGAATTTAAAGTGTTTCATATTGCATTCAATATCGTATTTACATTAATTTTATTTGAAAGAATTTTGTCCTGCATTATTACCCTATTTTCGTGAAAAATCACTTTTTGTCCTATGTTTTTATACAGTTCTTGGGCTACATTACTGTTCGGGGGGGGGGGGGGGATTGTCTAAAATTGATAACGTAGTTTATGGACAGCCCCTCATATACAATACCCTTTTTTCATAAGAAAACAGTCATTACATTCCAATGGAATTACTTCCACGCAGTTACTGCTGCCTAACGCAGGAGACTTATTTAAAATATAGTTACTGTTTTTAAAAAACAAGGGTACAATTTCTTTCAATTGATTATCTTACAACCATTAAACCCAATTTATTTTGTTTAATTAGGCAAATAAACACTCGCAGAAATCAACCAAAGATATGGAATTTAAAACCAAAGCAACAAATTCCGAAGGTTGTGTTGCAGAAGTTAACAAATTACAATGCAACACATAGCAACGCAATGTGTTATTCTAAGATATTTTTGTTTTTCTACAAACTTACTTTCTGTGGAAGGTTGGAAGAGAAGAATCAAGATACACAAATTTTATGAAACCACTTTGTTGCTTTAATACATTTTCTTTAATAATAATGTGTTTATACTCATTATAATTAATTATATATTTAAAATAAAAAATATCGAAAATATCGATAATATCGATATTTTTTATCCGATATATCGATTTTTTCGATATGCAGTTTCCGATTTATCGATATTTAAAATATCGATATTTTTTCTTCGATATCCCATCACTAGTCAAGATCAACCAGCGAAAAACCCGGTTAGACTTGATTGAAATGTATAATAAAAAAATGAAAGGGTACCAAATTTGTTCCGAATATTAACAAAATTAACCTTTTGAGTTAATTTCATTATAAATACGTAAAAATGATTAAAACGAGGGACTATTCACTGAGTGAAAATGAGTGCAAGAATTCCTGATTTTCGAAGAATACGCCATCTTGAATCTGAATTGAGGTGAGTGAAGCGGAACGAGTCAGAGTTGGTGAGAATCGGAGAGAATTGGAAAGAATCGAAGATAATCGGAAAGAATACGGATGAATTTTCAGAATACAAGAAGATCAGTAGGAGTATGAAATGAGTTTTCTATTCTGGCTCTGAAAATCTTTATTTCTTTAACGGATGTTTTCTCATAATTGGTCAGTTGTATGTATATCAAAAAAGGTTGCCTTAGAAAAAAATGCTCCTCTGGGAGTAGTCCAACTTTTGTTAGAAACTTTTTGCTGTGGAATCAAATTTTTTTTAAATAAGCAGAGTTTAATTTTTCTTATTTTTCAACCTAATGTTAATTTTGGATGTCAATAATCGACAGATTCAAAAAATGAGACAGGACATTTTTCTTCGTAAATGGTTTTCTAACCGACGCTTTGTTCCAAATTTCAAAAAACCTGAAATTGTAAAAGGACTATTGCATTATTAAAATTTATAAAAATTTCGTGTATCACTTTTTGATCCAGTCAATTTTTAACATTAGAAATGAACTATCGTTGAAAAACGAGGAAAAATAAAATTGTGCTTATTTTGGTTGGAATGTTGATTCTGCAGCCAAAAGTGTTTTACAAAAGTTGTTCTACTCCCAGAGGAACATTTTTTTCTCCGACATTCTGTGATGAAAGTGATCAATTTCGAGAAAACATTGATTAAAGAAATAAAAACATACTTGGACGTGCTATGCCTTTAGCGATTTTTAATCAAATTTTCTATAAATTTGTACATCAATAATGCAAAACTTTATTCAAAATTTAGCATCAGCTAGTTTTAGATAAAATAATAATTTTTTGCGCTATAAAAAATAATGTACAGAGCCTCATTTTAAGTTTCTAATAATTGCCGAGATTTGTATTAAAGCTGAATAATTTTCATACAAATTAAATAATAAATGGCTATATTTTAACATTTCTATTATCCATTCTCTACGACACAGGTGTAAACTTGTTAGTCTTGAAAGGGGTTGCCCCTCATTGCTCGAGATGTGCCCTCTCCTTGCACGACAGATGCGTCTACGCCCTTGGCGTAAAAAAATTTGGGATGATTTATGGATAGCTCAATAACGACAGCGGTGACTTTACACTTTTACAGTGATCGACGCTGAGTTGAGAAGAATTTACGTCATTCTCCGAGAGTAAGCAAGATTTGCTAAGATTTCCTAAGATTTGGAAAAACTTTGCATGATCTGTCTGGATTGTAAGAAACGTCTCTTGACTTCATAGAACCAGTTTTGAGTTAGAAATGACTTTTAACTCATTTTCACTCAGTGAATAGCCCCTCGGATTAAAATGTTGTGCTACAAAAACATTTTTTGTATGAAAAACTTGATAAAATATATCACATTTTTAATTAAATTTTGTTGTATTCTTCAAAAAAAGAGCTTTAGTTAAATTTCCAACGACTTGCTCTTTCGTATTATTAATTGAAAATTTAATTTTTGATAAAAAGTCGCCTGCCGAGCGGAACCTTGACGAGTAGAAAACAAGGCTCGTGTTGAAAACATTAAGGATTGTCGTGTGAGAAAGATTGTTGTTTCCGAAGCCAAAATGTCAAGTTGCAATATTAGATCCGCAAATTACACTGTTAAAAATGCATGCAAGTATGTATGTATGCATACCATTAAGCCATTTCCCTTTCAGGGTAGGCGTGACACTACCCGATTCGGGTAGTGTTTCTAGGTGGATAGTTTTCTTGTAGTTATAAATAACTACAAGTGTGGGCTCACCACACCGATGATGTGCCAACAGCACTCAGTATTCTTGAATGGTCACCCATCCAAGTACTAACCGCGTCCAACGCTGCTTAACTTCAGTGATCTGACGAGAACTGGGTTTTTCAGCGTGGTATGGCCGTCGGCCATACACGGAAAAAATTTATCCGTAAAAAAGTCACGAACTAGTAGCTAGGTCTCGGATATGAGAAAAATTCATCGGATATTTATGTATTTTCGTAAATAACCTGCGAACTTTGAGAAAGATTGACGAACTCGATGTGAAAATTCTAAAACGGTTCATCACTTCTTTTTTACGTGAATAATTACAAAAATATTACGAGTGACTGGGAAAATCACTCATTGGGAAAAAAAAGAAGCGTGTGTGCGCTCGTATGTGTGGCTTGAGCTCGTCGGATGAGTGGCTAGAAATTTTATAATACCTATTTTGTTTGGCCTCGATGGCTGCGCGTGTTTACGCACTCCTGGTTTATATTTAGAAACTGATGAGTCAGCAGTCTTTGAGGGTTCGAATCTTCGGAGTTGCGATTTTAATAAATTAATATAAAATTAAATCGCACAAATAAAATTTTTCCTCTTTATATTTCAGTCTGAAATTTTCAGGAACTGTTCGTAGGAAATTCGAACTAATCGTAAGAAACTTCGAAATTTATCCATATATTTCTCATAGAAATAAGGATGTAATGTTGCATTTTTTTATCTCGTATCCGAGACCTAGCTACAAGTTCGTGACTTCTTCACGGATAAATTTTTTCCGTGTACCATACCATAGTATACCAACCAAATATGCACTACCGCCACTGAATTTAAATATACATATACCATCGTTTAATCAAATTTAAATATATGTGTATCTACTAATTTCCACATGTCCATATTAAATTTACTAAACTATTGTATCTAAAATTTAATTTTGTATTCCGTATATATTAAAATTAATATAAGTAGATATATCGAAAAGCGAATATAGCACAAAAAATTGCGAAAATTTTTAACAGTGTAAGAATTTAATAATTGTACAAGGAACCACCTCAAGAGACTTCTTATCTTACTATGACACGTACGTCATAAAAAAAGCCACGTTGGCTACCAGATTCTCGTGTCAATAATTTGCATAAACTTTATTACATTCTCTATTTAAAGTGTTTTTTCATAGTGATTTTTAAACTCGAGGTCACTCACTCATAATCATTTGCAAACTGCATATTAAATTAAAAGATTTAACTTACTATAGAACTTTCAAATTGTTTAATACATTTTTTATTTATTACTCAATTATTCTGACTTAAATGAATTCAAAAGAATTGAATTGCTAATAGCACGTTGTGTAACTTCCGAGGTTACAAAACTTTTTTTTCTTAATGATTCTAAACAATTTTGTATTTTCACTTCAAGTTTGAAAATAAGCGAAAGTAATACATTTGATAAAAATTATTCATACATATTACCATTGCAGATTATTTTGCCATGAAAAGAATGTAGACTTGGCATTTCGATAAATAGGTCGTCTAGTAGCCTTGTTACAATATTTTTATTACCGGCTTTAAATTTTTGTATGGGATGGAAATTTTCCCCTTTTTACATATTTTCACGAGCAGCAGGCACCTTTTTATTTATAAAATTTTAATTTTTTATTCGCAGGGGCTACCACAGCCTAATTTACTTGAACAAAAAAACTGAAAAAGAGAGCTATATAAAACGAAAAAGTGACTTCAAAAAATTATATTTTTTTCAGTAATATTGGAGTGAAGTTAGAGAAATTCAAGGGGGGGGGGGGATTACACGAAATTTATAAAAACAGAAATTCCCTGACTTTTCCCTGATTTGCGAGTTTTCCCTGTCCTGCGAATACCTGATTTACCCTACAGCCTACATTTTTCAATCTTTATCAAATATTCTGTGGCTCAAATCAATTACATAATCTTTAGGAATAAATAACCTAACTCCAATGTTAATAGTCAAATCTGGACAGACACTCCAAGCCCATACAGTAATTTCATTGGCAGAAAGTACTCCTCGAAATATGAAGATCTTGTTCAAATTTCTTCTTGTCTACTAAGACTATAAACCAAGATTTTGAGGTCAACGGCATTGACACTCGTTCCAGGCAGTTGGCCGGTATTATGCATTGAAGTCGACATAACAGCATTATCTGACACGGTAATGCACACAAGCCGACTCACTCTCGTTGAAAAACCTTTCGCCGGGGAAAGGAATAATGCTGAACACAGCTCGAGGACTGCCAGTTTATAAATGGAGGTGAGGGGTAGATTTACAGTCTTAGTTTTAAGTCTCTTAGTCCTTCGACTCATTATCTCCCGTCAAAATTAAAAAGATACGTAAGTGAAATTGTAGTTTAGGTCAAATTTTGCATTGCAAGGTATAAAAGAATAACACTAAACAACAAAGTGACTTACGTATTTTTTCACCTTGGACGGCAGTTATGACATCCGCGAAAATTAAAAAAATCAAGCGTATAATGATTATTTATCAACCTTAACATTTGTAAACGCTACTATATTAAAAATAAAATGCATTCTTTGATATTATTCAATTATACCAACAGCCATACCACGCTGAAAAAACCAGTTCTCGTCAGATCACTGAAGTTAAGCAGCGTTGGGCGCGGTTAGTACTTGGATGGGTGACCATTCGAGAAAAACTGAGTGCTGTTGGCACATCGTGGGTGTGGTGAGCCCACACTTGTAGTTATTTACTACAAGTTATCCACCTAGAAACACTACCCGAATCGGGTAGTGTCACGCCTACCCCGAAAGGGAAATGGCTTAATGGTATAATGGTATACCCAGATTTTCTAGATAGTAGAAAAGCGCTGCTGATACTTCTGTTTATTTTCAACAATTAAGATAAAACTTATACCATGATTGTTTTTGGTTTCAAAAAGTTCTGTAAAGTGGACATCAAAATATTTTTTAAATGGCGTCGATTTTAAATCCAAATATAAATTTTTTTTTAAATGCTTGTAAGTGATAAACTTTAAATAACTTCTAGTGGTTCTTAACCAGGGTGTCGAGTGAGCAGCCAATTTGAAATTCCCGGGGTTTCCCGATCACCCCCCCCCCCCCCTCGACAAAAAATACATTTTTCAAACTTTTTTTATCAATATTTACCATACAGAATGCGTAAAAGGTTCATAAAACCTTTTCTGTCTATTACTTGGAAAGTGAGGTTAGATTTACCATAGTCACCATGTATCTCATTGTATGTATAGTTTACATTAAATTTATAAATTGCCTTCGTGTACAAGCACAACATATATTTAAAGTTTACTTACCCTCATATATTTAGTTAAAAGCAACCGCATGCCAAGTGCCACATTGAATTTCGTCTCTAATCGACACGGTGCTGCCACCTATTATTAGTTTTGCATCACGAACCCCATTTAATTATGTCTTTTTCTAATTTGGGAATGATTTATTTACACGTGTCAAACTTATCCTGAACCACAGACTGAAGTGATAAATAGATATTAATCGAAACTACATTACCGATCACGAGTATGCCACCGCCTGTTTATCGACGATTGCTAAATTTCGTTTAATGTTGATTATATAAGGGTCACATTTTTTTTGTCCTAAACAGGTTGAAAATTATCGGTATTCTCGTACAAATGAGCCATGATGATGTCCATTATTGTAAACATTTTGCTTGCATGGTGTAACATGTTAAAACTTGAATCAAAAAAGTTCGAAAAATTAAAATATTTTTTCTGCTGAAAGAAATATTTATGGCAAAATACATGAAATTAGCAATCATGAGATTTCTATCAAATTATTAAAAATATCGATTCATTTGATTTTTATTAGTATTTATTCCTACAGATGAAATGTCTTGAAAATTTTCTAACTTTTTGTTCTAACACGTTTAAAAACTTTTGAAAGTTACAATTTTAAGTAATAATAAAGGGAATGAACCAACCTGAACGTTGTGCGCATTTGCTTCTCAAATGAATAGGATTTCGAAAAAAATAATCTGCGTACAAAATTTAAAAACGACCGATATTACCATGATACTCCATGAAATATAATTAAACATGTTGGAAAAGTTTATAAATACCTGCTCGTGGTTCTTATTTAGCCTTCTGTCACTGTGCTTCCCGAACAAAAACATACTTACTAATTTACAGCAAACAATATTTCTTTTCATATCGGTCGCCGTTTGAATATTAAAAAAAAAATAAAATTCATTCATCGTGAAGTTGCTAATACACAAATCTCTAACAACGTCACATAATAAAACTGTCATATTTTTGTTTACAAATTTTAACTGTTATAATGATTAGTCTAGAGTCTAGAGCTTAGCTTTTTTCGACGATGACTCCTTGTACAAATAGGTTGACTCTGCTGAGAGAAAAGCAAAGAGAAAAAAAACAAAAAAATTACTGATCAGCGTTCTGAATGATTGGCACAAAATGTCTCGTAATTATTTAACCAATAATTAATTTCGTTACAGAATTTTATTTTCATGTTCAAAGTTTTTTCCACCGAGAGTTAAATGTTTTTAAATAAAAATGATATCCGATAGCTCGTTTTCTTTCACATGATTAAATAGTTTTTGATTATTAATATCTATTTGAAGACAGAAGTTTTCGTATGTCTAATTACAAAATATCATTCATAAGAACCTTTAGGTAATATAGTCAAATTCCCAGTGTTGTACTTTTTTTATTGAAAAGTGAAAGGTTCCACCAGGCATATGCCCATATTATGCTAGATTTTATTTAAATGTTAAGAAAAATTGACATCTACACTACTTTTACAATATCGTCTTTAAAAATTGGCAAAATGCCTTCATACTGGCTCATTTTATATAGAATTTATTCTGGTAGCTTTCAATCCTTTAAGAGAACAAATTTTACCTCATATAGTCATATAATGAAAGATCAATTAACTTTGATAGTTTCATACGTGATCCAATCAGATTTTCCTCTCTCTAGTTCTTGACTAAACAATAAAAAGAAGAAAATCTGCCCGCTTCGCGGGCACATTCTCATGGCGCGCTGCGCGCGCGGCTCGCTTCGCTCGCAAGTTTGAGCGCGCCTAGGGCGCGCGACTGTTGGATCTCGCGCTTCGCGCTCGATTATGTGTTCACCTCGCGCTACGCGCTCGGGCGTATTTGCATCGCGCTTTACGCTAGGCTCCTCTAGATTTTTGAACTTCGTGTTCGACATCGATGAAAAGAAAAATTTTGTTTGCAAATATTATAAAATTATCAAAACCTCTACATATTAAGTGATTGTTAAATTTATTTTTATTTTAGACTGAAAAGGAACTTCATTTACTCAAGGTTCTATCGACCTTAAGGAACACATTCTCATCCAGACACTCGCGCTTCGCGCTCGATATTTGATTTGAAAATCATTTGAACCGTATGATAGAAACAAAAAAGTTTGAGCGCACTTACGGCGTGCGATTTGGTAAATACACTGAGCGCACACTTTGCGCTTCGTATTATATGTTCTTCATATACAAATTACTAAATTTGTATTTTATTTCAAATGAAAAGTAATGATATAATTCAGGCGACAAATTTTATTAGTTAACATTTTATTTTAGCTTGTGCCGTTTATCAAAAAAGTTAAATTTTTCATTTTGAATATATTCTTACCACAAAAATTGATTACGGGTGTGTAAGTCTTTTTTGAATGCACAATTTTTGTTCATTTATATGTTTTCGTACCTTGCATTGTTTTTTCAAAAATTTGATTTTTTTTACTGTCAATGTTATTTTCACGAATAAAAC
>CAKNYM010052294.1:75167-88007 GCA_932195095.1 Andricus curvator
TTGGATGAACAAATTTTGTTTCGGTCATTTTTTCGTAGCTGGTAATATTCGTCTGAAAATTTGATTGTTCTATTTTCAATGCTGTTTTTTTACGAATAAAACAAAAACTACGCGTCATATCAAAAAGTGAATGATAAGAAATTTGTAAATCTTTTTTAGGTGCACAATTTTGGTGAGATGATATTTTCTGGTATCTTGCATAGTTTTACAGCAAAATGGCTTTTTTGATTTTTCATTAATTTTTTGTGCGATCAAAATTTGAATTTTTTATTTTTCGAAAAATTCAAAAAGTTGTTATGAAAATATTATAGGGTGTTCAGGAATCAACGTTTTTCTCCTCTTGACTTTTTTTCATATCGTGCGTTTTTCGGCTTAAAATGTTCATTTTCGTTTGTTTTCTGGAATTTTGAAAATGCTATAACTCCAGTAATTTTTTTTTCATCACGAAAAGTCATAAGAATATTTTGTTCGTCATTTTGCGTACTACTAATAACCGTACATAGAATTTTCAAATCTCCCAAAAAAGTGGTCTCAAAAATTTTCAAAATGTGCTCACTTTTTGGATTTTCATCCAAAATAGCTGGTTAACGAACTCGTTCTCTATTTTTGGGCCATAAAAAAGTGTGCCAAAGCTCAATCAAATCTGATCATTTTTTCGAAAGTTATCGTGGCTACAGACAGACAGACAGACAGACAGACTACAGACTACAGACAGACAGACACCTTCGTAAAAATCGTTTTTTCTAGCTCAGGGGGTCTCGAAACGTGGAGATTTGATGAAAACCGACTATGTCAAATTTTAGATATAACCAATACCTTCTCATTAGAATGAGAATGTAATAACATAGAAATAAAGTCGATTTTTCAATAAAAGAACGAAATTTCCGAGTCTAAATAAAATTTCCGGGTTTTTCCCGATTTCTCGGTCCGCTAGACACCCTGTTAACGTATTATTTCACTTTTTTTAGCTAAAGGAGGTGAATCCCAAAGCACTACTTTTTAGCCCAAAGCGGATTTCATTCTCCTTTCGTATTGTATATCATTTTGGTCAAATTGAACGGAAAAAATAGTCATTTTGTTTTCACAGCTTTGAATTCAATTTTTGAATTATCTGAAAAATATTGCGTTCTTGGAACAAATCTTTCTGTAAAGTTGTAGATCTTTATAAAAATATTTAAAAAATTTCATATTTGGTGTTAATAAATGAAATTAAACAATATTTTCAGTCATAAGCATATTTTTGCTAAAATCAAGTTTTCGAGAAAAATGGTAAAAACCAGTTTTTAAGGCCATGTGAAAGTAACCTCAATTTTTTAAAACATTTTTTTCAAAATCAACTTACGCTCACACGAAACTCGATATCGAGTTGAAAATTTGGCAAACTAAATATGAAGCACTAAGAAACGCCGGTCTGGTTCAAATTTGTATAATTATGAAAAAAGCAAACAAAATTTTGTTTATCAAATTTTTTTTTTATACTTATAAAAATTGAGGACCAGACCCGCGTTTCTTAGTGCTTCATATTTAGTTTCCCAATTTTTCAACTCGATATCGCGTTTCGTGTGAACGTAAGTTGATTTTGAAAAAAAAATGTAAAAAAAAATTTGAGGTTACGCTTACATGGCCTTAATGTTTTACTTCGACTCTTGTTTTCAACCAGGGCACACTCTCGAAACTCACGTGTTTCACTTATTGTCTTAATGAAAGCTTTAAAAAAGTATGGGAGTTGGGGGTAATACGGGGTGAACATAATCCGCTTATCAACACCCCTCATTTACATGAATTTTCCTTCCGATGAAGTTAAATTAAGGCCAATATATACTTGTATTATCTAACGGATATTCGATCCACATTAAAAGACTTTGCAAAGAGTGAGAGTCACGATAAAACCTGTTTTTCGATCGGCAAGTCCGATCAGATTGGATGTTAAAGGCCATCGAAATATATGTTCCAGTGACGTTTCAAATGCACACACACACGTACACATATATATATATATATATATATATATATATATATATATATATATATATATATATATATTTATTAGTTGCGTGAAATTTACAACTAGAAGCCTAAGTACGAAAATTAACTACGTGTACAGTCGGCAATGAAACTATGTAATCTCCAATTACGCACGTGAATTTCCCGTGTTATAAACTTAAAAAATAGTATTAACAAATGTCTATAGACCTGAATGAAAATATAGAAAATTTTGTTTATCTGATTATCAATTCATTAAAAAAATCTTCCAACATTAAGGAAATCAACAAAACTTCTATACAGCTTTAAATAGAATGTAACTGTTTTTCAAACTGTACTTTGTTTAAACAGAAAGCAATGCAATCTCTATAACAAGCGAAATATACACCTCATGGAATACCGATATGGATGAAAATACATCGAAATCCATTATATACGTTTTTTAGATGCTATCGGGCCTTAGTTTCCGAGGTAACGATAGTTGAATATGTACACTCGGAGGTTAACAAAATTTTAGAGGGCACTGAGAAAAATGTTTCTTTGACTCAAACCAACATTTGTTTGGCCCTATGTCAAATATAAAATTGATTTAATTTAATTAAAATATGTTTGAGTTTACATGCAATTATTCCATTTCAAAATTAAGTTCAATGAAATACCATTTAATTAATTTTTATATTAATAACTTTTTTTTGTACACGGCTTCGCATGGGTACCCTCTCTAAATCTAAAATGACGGCAAGTATTAACACCCATGTTCCCACCTGCTCTGGGGTAAAATCTTCTGATTCTGAAAAATGTGCAATCATATCCGGAATTTTAGTACACATTTTTATAGAAATACATAGTAAATGATATAATAAAATATCTTTCGAATGCAGTAATAATAATTCAGTAAATGAAAAACGAAAGGTACAAACTGATGAAAAAGGTGATAAAAATAATCAGTACATGCATTGTAAACTGCGACCCAAGACAGATTTATGTGCAAACACCTTTGATAAACGTTAACTTATAGTAAAAAGATTTCACAAATATTTAAAAAATTTCACAAAGATTAGACAACATTTCAAAGCTTTTCTCAACTTAAACTAAAATTATTTCAAAAAGTTTTCAAAGACTTCACAAAGATTCCCCAAATACCCATATCGCTGTCTAAGATGTTTTCACATAAAAAACCGAAATTGACAAGTTAAAGGGAGAGATGCAATAGTATATTGCGTGACGAGGGTCGAAAGGCAACGATTTCACGAGTGGGAAGTTAGCTGCCCGAGGCATCGAACAGTCATCGAAAGTCGAATTTTCAATTGAGGCGTGATGAAAAAAATGTTTATGGCTCTGACAAATTACCGGTTACATGTTCGAACGAGTGTTCTATCACAGTAAAATTACGGGAAAATATATTTCAGGGGCAGAATTTGTCCACAGAATATTGAAAAAAGCACAATATCATTCAATTTAAGAGGTTATGAAAGTACTGGAAGCAATTAACAAAAATAAAAAAGACTGCATTTAATGAAAATGAAAGTTTGTATCATTATAAAATTAGTTGTTTTTCTTAATTCTTATTACACACATAGTGCATATATTTTCTAATAAAAATAAAATTGTTCAAAATGTTCAAATGGTTTTGATTTTAATATTATAATTGAGATAGAAAAGTTGTACTTATTATTAAAAAGGTTATAGCTGTATTTATGATTATAGTTAATGGGTTTCTAAATGGTACAATATAAATGCAACTAACCCCCTTACTAATAAGTATAATTTTTCCCACCTGTGTTATAATATATGAACCACAATTATTTAAACATTTTAGGCAATTTTGTTTTTATAAGAACAATATATTTTCTAACAATAGAATATATAGGTACAGGCAATAATCATCGAGTAACGCTTCTACTGTCCATTTCGAAGATTAAATTCTTCCTATGTTCACTATTTTGTCATTTAGTTTTAACTTTTGCTTGTTTTAGAGTCTTAATTAAGATTATGCAATACCTTTCAGAAAAATACATATGAATGGTTTAGGTTATAATAAATCAATTCTTTTCTCGACAAAGTGGTTCATTCTCAGTAATTGGTTCCTTTACCTTATCATCACCTGGAAAACGTATTATCATTTAAGTAGGTTTAGTCTTGTTTTTTTCTGTTCGTTAATTACTTCCAGTACTTCAAACAACTCTTTAATTGAAATATTTGCTTCTTTACGGTTTTTAGACTAATTATTCGCTGCTAAAAGTAAGAAAATAGAAAACCTCTCACTATTAATCATTTTCTATCAATATGATAGTAACGGAGAAGGAAATGTGTAGAGTAAGCTCGTTTAATCCTCATTTCTCTATCCCTACCTATCATTCGCCTACCCCGTCTATCTTTTTCTATCTTCTTTTCAATCCAGATTTACGCCTATCTCTCTTTTGTCTATTCTTTTCTATCTCTTTGTCAATCCAGGTTCATACCTGTCTCTAAATTCGAATCAGTACAAATTCTCTGCTTTTCAGTGGCATTTAACTCAAAATCAGTAATGTACATCTGGCTATTTGCATCATTAAATTTTCACTGATTGAAATAGCTGGAAGTATTTCACTAATACTGAGTTAAGTTCCACGGATTGAAATTAGGAGATACTTTTTTTTATTTTCAATCCCCGTTTCTGTATCTCAGTTGACCCTTTTTTGTCTATCTGCGTCTACTGTTTTCTATCTCTTTGTCAATTCAGCCTTTTCAAGTATCTCCTTCGATCCCCTTTTTTTCTATGTGCAACCATCCCTTGTATAGTAGGCTGGCCCTTATGTAGACATTTTCTTTTGGAAATCGTTCAATCGCGATATTCCTTCGAATGTCCAAAAATATAAAGTCCTCCAAATTTGAGTTAAATCGATTAATACCTACTCATCACACCATACACTTGAATTTTCCTAGAAGATTAACATGGGAGAACCTTTTCGTTATTAATTTTTGAAGTCATTCTGCTGTGTTAGTTTGAGGTGGCACAGTGGAACAAAAAAAGTTCCAGTGGACAAATAAATTTATAGCTTACACTATTCATTCGATTTGGACGTTGTTTCTGGATGAAAGCCTTTTAAAGTTCGAAAAGGTTTGTGTTTCTTCGGAAGTACCATTTTATTTCAGTTTTTCAGATTTATCAAAGAAGGTCTTATGTCTGTGCTAAAACTACCTAAAAATAATTTCCAAGTGGTTTGAAATAATTTAAAAAAACATTGTATTACATTGTATTAAAGTCCAGATTTTTGTTGTAAAATGTGAAATAAAATGAAGTTTTATCACGAATTGTTGTTTAAATAATTAATAATGTTGTCAATTTGTAAAGTTTTATAGCAAAAAGTCATCGAGAACACATTCTTAGTCGATTCCGTAACACTAATTAAGCGTATTCGTTGAAATATAACCAAACTCTTTAATTGTTCATAAATATTGTTTCAATAATAAACTATCGTTGTCAATTTGAAAAGTATCATAGCGAAGTCATCGCAAAAACATTCTTAGTCAATTTCTTAAACAACAATTGAGCCTATTCGCTGAAAAATGGCCAAACTCTGAATATGTTTATGAAAATTGTTTAAGTAATTGATAATTCTGGTACTACATGAGTTGTTAACCCCTCGATCAAAAGTCTGGATTTCAATAAGATAAACGTTCCCAATCCCGAAAAGAATTTTTGTTCATTAATTTGTTTACAACGTGATAAACAATTTTTTAAATTACTTTTACCGACTGAAAACTATTTATAGCTTTAGCATAGATATATAAACTTCTAACTTCTTTGATAAATCTGACAATCTTAAAAAAAATTGTACTTCAGAAAAGTTGAAAAAAAATGTTAACCCCCTGGGCACCACCTGGGTCGCCAGTGACCCGAAGCGATTCTAAAAGTGAAGTCATTTTTGCCATTTTTTTCGAATTTTTGTTTGCACACAATTTAAACAAATAAAAATATCGTTTTCGCACGTGTCTTATCTTTTTCTAGACAATCTGCCGATTTCATTTCACTCCTATTGATATAAAAACATGCACTTTAAATGTATTTAAAAAATTACTGAATTTTTCGGGTAACTGGAGACCCTGGTGGTGCGCAATAGGGCACCAGAAAACGGTGGTGCCCAGAGGGTCAAGTTTTTTGTTAAATAAAAAATTAACCAAATTTATTATAAAAAATCTCAATACACAAATCTTTCAGAAATTTCAAAAGCTTTTATTTATAAAACAAAACGGTAATCAAAATTTGGAAATGATCGAACATTTTGAACTATAAATGAAGTGGCAATGAAAATCCTTCTTTTAAAAACGAGTGTCAAGGGAATTGTATTTATGTAACAACTATAACTTCTTCTATAACAACACCTGTATGAGAAAAATGCGCAAACCTGCATTAAAATAATTTTGGTATGTATACCTGTATGAGCAAATCGCAAGATAACATAAAAATGCGTTTATTTAATAAGGGTCGAGTTTGGAAGTTCTAGTCGGTATTATTTTTGTTATCTCGGGAGAGTACTATTTCTTCTCAGAGAAAAAGGTGTCTTGAAACAAAAGCATCGTCCTCTTACCTGGTTTGTTTTGAACTACGTGAATAGACCTTTTCATTTCAATTACTATTATGTAACACGAGTATGTTTTCCTCGCTTTCTCGGCGTGGTTTGGAGCAGCAAAGTTGTAGGTTATTGTTGATGGTGGGGTACTTTATCGGCCTAGGCCGATAAACCTGAGACGTAATATCATGAGAAAACTTGGAAAGCATAATCTTATTACATCAAATATCGTGTGTACCGAGGCAGCGAAGTCTTTTTACGGTCTCGCGTGTTTGCAAAAACTCACTCTCGGCCGTAAAAAGACTAGTTCGATGCCTTGGTGCACCATATACCATTGTATGCGCATTCACGTAAACTGAATTGAAGTTCTTGTCAATTTTTGGCCCTCAGCTGAAGAACCAAAGAGACAGTTGATATCGGCCGATACTCTCTCTCTCTCCCTACACTTCTTTAAGAATAGGGCCAAAATATCATCGCGTTTAAGAGGAAATTCCATGCGTGTCGAAAAACATTTTTTTTTTACGCAAGGGGACATTTTTTTTAGTGTTTGAGCAGAATTTACCAGGTTGTATGTTTTAGAAAAAGCGAAAAGTTGTTTACTTATATGTGAGTGCAGTCGCGTTTTAATGTTTGAAGCCTTGGCAGAATGAGCGTTGGATCAACACAGTTTTTGTGTCCATGGAGTTCTATAGAGTTATTTTTGTTCTAAACTGTTTCTTTATTTTGCGGAAGCACTGCAATCTCCAAACTGTTAAGAAAAATTTGAAATTTGAATTTCGTGACTCTACAACCATAAAGTTATATCTTGAATTTTTAATTTGACTCCTAAAATTCAAGATAGAACCTTGAAGTTCTAGGGTAGCGAGTTGTAACGAAACATCAAAGTAGTCGGGGTTATTTACTTCTTATCAATCTCAAGTTCCGAAATTTACGTTTCTGAATCTAACTTAATATTAGAACTTTTGAATAGGGGTAAAAAAAGACAATTGAATTTATCAGAACGGCAAGCAGAAAACAATGAAAGGGTTAGAGAGGCTGGAAAATCTGAAGTTATCAAAAAGAAAACAGAAATGCTAATATGTAGTAAAAAGTCCAGACCCGGTAATATTGAACATATAATTTTTAATTAAGGTAGTTTTCGTGTTAAAATAAGATCTCTGAACAGAATAGTTTTTCTATGATTTTAAGAATCAAAATATTACGGATTATTTATTTCAAATAAAAAACATTTTAATGACAAAATTTAAAGGTTTACAAAAAACATTTATTTAAATAATATTTTTTGTAATTGAATTTTACCTTACTATCGCTTATTTTTTCGTAGAAAACTTTCTCTACAACTCTAGTTTCCAATTTTGAAAATAAATTTTCCTATGGCTGAAATCGTTAAAACAATTTTATTAAAACAAATAACAAATAATTCAATTGCAAAAACTATTGTTAACCCTAATTAGTCACACTGGGTGAAATTCACCGAAAAAAAATTTCGAGCTCGTTACCTTAACTTCACCAATTTTTTAAAAACATTTAAACAATTAATTTTGGTTAAAAAAACTAAAAGATCACCTTTTGCAAGCCTTAAATAATAGATAGCTTTTTTTTTAATATTTAGGACTCATTAGGCCCCAGTGTGACTATTATGCGATTCTACTGAATATAATTATTTTCCGAATTCAGTTGTGAACTTTTTTCGTAAAAATACGTTTTTTTTTAATTTCCTGAATTCAGTTTTTGAATTTTGTTGACACTTAAAAAAATTTAATTTTCTGTTTTATCCTTGTTCAAAATTGTTAAAGTTAGATTTGGAAAAATACTCTTTTGAGGTTGAGATTAATGTGAAGTAAATAACCTCGACTATTTTGACATTTCTTTCCGAACTCAATTTTTGAATTCTCGTTGACGTTCGCGAAATACAGAAACAATTAAACGAAAAAAGAATAACTCTATAGAACTTCATGGCAACAAAACTTGTAGTTGATCCAACGTTCTTTCTGCAGAGGCTTCATTTAACAACATTGGATTCGCTTTCTTAGTGTTTATCAATATTGTGTATGAATGATGGCTTGAGGATCGCGAGGGCCGTGCCCCATGCATTCGAAATACAACCTTGCTGCTTTTTTTCACGTAATAAATCGTTGGACGAATCAGAATCGAAGTTCGAAAATACTATTTGACAATCATGATCTATCATAGGGCAAAATTGGACTTCACGTCTTCGAGTGCTTATGGGGAAAACAATGGACCAAATGCATGCGACTAAACCTTATTTTGTGAATATCTTCGTAAAAAATAGTTTCTTCACTGTAAGTTTCATTGGAAATTTGTTTTTATTTTTCAAGAACTATTTAATGAAATAATAAAATGATAATAGATATTATTAACTGCGAAGACATTACAAAAATACAGTGAAGTTAGCTGTCAATGAAGTGAAAATGCGTAATAGTTGAAAGATTTAACAATTTAAATTTGAGTTCTCTGCAATCCAAGGAACATCCCAAAAAGGGTCTATCGAAAAAAACAATTCATTCAACAAAAAAAAAAGATCAATAATTGTTCAAGCACCTGCAGATCCTAAATCTCAATAATTATACTTATCATTCTAAACACTCGTCTTAGTACCACGATAACTCCTTGCGTCATCAGCACAAAGTGCGTCTCTATCATTTTCCATCACCCCCACCATTACTCAACAGTCACACGATTTAACCGAGAAAACATGAAATAGAATGAGAAATCAGAGCACTACTTACCGATCGGTTTCGCCCGCTGTTGCTGTGGTTGAAGGACTCTCTTCTCCCTTTCAGCCTTCTGTTCCGAAACCACCACCGGAACTGGAACAGGAGCGGGACCAGAAGCTGAATTGCTCTTGCCCTTGCTCCATGGATTTACAGCCGGCAATGGTGCTTCCACATATTTCACCGGTTCCTCCCCCTCCTCCTTTTGATCAACTCCTTCCTTATCTTTGTCCTTATTGTCAACTCTCTCTTTAAATCTGTCTTTACTCCCCCCACTGTGAGCTCGAACATGATGTCTCTCTCGATTTCTGTGTCTCTCCCTGTGGTCCCTGTGCTCTCTAAATTTCTCCTTTCTTCTCGCATTCTTCGGTGCTACAGTCTGGAAGTCCCCATCGCTTCCCAATTCACCATTCACCAACTCACTTTTCTTTTCAGTTTGCTCTGATCCTTTCTCCTCTGCGTTATCTCCCGAAGTCTTCTCAAACTTCTTATCAAAACTTTTTTCTGAATTTCTCTGCGAATCCAGGGGTGTCTTTGCAGGGGGTGCGCGATCGCCCCTGGGAAACCTTCGCGATGACTTCTGATAGGATTTCCCCTTGGGAAAATTGGATTCAGAAAGTTGACCTTCGAGGCGTTCCTTGACCTGTAGAGCTGGTTTCTGTGTCTGGGATATGTTTTCTTTGTTGCTGTCCTTGGCCCTCTGGAGGTTTAGGACGCTGGCGTAGGAAACACCGGGGCCCTCAGTGGGCTCGTTACTGCCCTGGCCTACCCTCGCCGCCATCATGGATCCGAGAAAAACACGAGGTCCAGGAAAGCGGAGTCAACCCCACGCTGAGGGCATCAACTACCCTGGAGCTGATTTTTCACTCCCAGAAATTCTTAACCTCCGAGACAAACTCCTCACTCCTAACCTCCAACGATTCTAACCTCAACAGCAGCACCCCATGACCGAGCGCATGGTGACGATGAGATTATCAAAGCGCAGCTTTGAGGTTAGGTTGGGCACTTGGTGGCCACCGGCACCTGCGATTGAGTATTCAAATTAAATTTTTATGATTGAAGCACTTCCTGGTGGAATTGGGCTTAACGAATTGGGGGCTATGGGACGCGTTCACGATTTTGGGTACGGGAGCACTTAATACGCACTTTGGGAGGCGAGCACGAACACGAGGCGCGAGGACGCGAGTACGTGACTAGCAGACGGCGACTCTTTGCAAAAAGAGTTTTTCACTCGCGGTGGATTCCAAAGTTGGACGTGAAAACGACTCCGCGGGGGAAGGAAAACACTCGAGATGTTTCTCGATTGTGAATTGTTACGCGGAACGTCGGGGAAACGACACAGTGCGGATTACGTAAACACTCGGCATTTTCGTGCTTTTTTCTCACGGAAAAGCGGTGCGAGGAGACATGTGGCCAACGCTGGCTCTTGGCCTTTTCGCAAGCGAGCCGCTGCGCTTCCGGTAATGAGGAGCACGATTTCCGCCTGAGGACGGTGGCGCCACCAGCGGTGGCGCAAAAATTTAAGGTTGAAAATGACGTGTATTTCGGCACACTTTTTCTTGCCAACAACTTTTAGCTTCCGAAATATGTATTGATTCGAGAGAAAAAAATCTGAATTAAAGTTGAAAATCATTCAAAGGAACAGATTCCAGTCAAATATTTTTTTGTAGAAAAAAAAACAAATAAATTTCGAAAAAAATTCTACAACTTTCGTTTAGAATTTTTTTCTCTTGAATCAATATTGTACATTTCGGGAGCCAAGAAAAAGTGTGCAAAATACACGTAATTTTCAAATTCAAATTTTCGCTTAATAGAAATTTTTTTCTTTATTTGACAGCGTAAGCAAAGTTGAATTCTCTTCTTTTAGTCGGTAGACGGTAGTAGATTTCCTCTAGAGTTCCTCAGGTATTAAGTATTTAATGTTGTGACGTCAGTAGGCAAGATGTCTGCACTCCGAGGGCCAAGAAATAATACCAATTGCATTAGACGAAACTTTATTTTTATAATAACTTGGAAAAAAATAATTTTTCACAATAGGTGTATTTGGATATTATTTTTTATTTTCAAAAAGCTATTTAATTAAATTATAAAATCATTACATTTTTTCAAATCGATTTTATTATCTAATTAAATAGCTTTTGGAAGGGAATTCGGTTGGCAAAAATTGCAGCGTTCCAGTCTCAATTAGGCTCATGGTGGGCTCCCATGTCAGATGAAAGCAGAAACTCATGAGAGTGAAAGAGTCAAATAGATCTATCCGTCTCTTTCACTCTCATGAGTTTCCGCTTTCATTCATTGCTTTCATCTGCCATGGGAGTCCACCAGTTACAGAGGGTCCAGAGACAGTGTGGCAACCTAGTGTACCTCTCGCTGATTGGATGAGTTTTCTTATACATATACTATAGATATATAGTATATATATATATATATTACACTATAGATAACCAGTGCTTAAAATGGCGGCATCCGGCTAGGTTGCCACACTATCTCTGGACCCTCTGTAGCATGGCTGCTTCCTGCCTGCCACTGTCGGTAAGCAGAGATATGAAGAGGCCATTAGGTATTTCTGGTTGGGTATGGAAAATCCTACAGAGGATCCAGAGACAGTGTGGCAACCTAGTGTCATTCTTGCTGATTGGCTAAGTTTTCTCATGGATATTTTGGTATATATAGATATACTACACTATAGAAAACCTAGACGTAAAATGGTGGGATCCTTTCGCAAAATGGCGACATCCGGCTAGGTTGCCACACTGTCTCTGGACCCTCTGTAGAAAATCCGAGACGTTTGCACCATCTGTCTGCACATCCAATAAACCATAAAATTTCAAAATGGCGGAATGGCTCGGGCATAACATTGCATTGCATACATTGCATCGCGTGTATTATCTTAGTTAAAGAATTGTGTTTATCGGAAAATTAAAAATGTCTAGGGAGTATTTTTAAGCTTATCTGGCAAAGTGAAAGTCCGTTATTGTGAAAAACAAAATGCAATGGACAATTTGGATCCTCACGCCCTGAAAAGTGAGGAATTTTCTACAAGCATTAATGTAGCAAGTGAGATCGATCTTGTATCGTATTTTACGATAACTCACAGTTATTACACTCGCAAGCAATTGAAAGCTTATAAAATCTTAGAGGCTTTTTACTTTAACAACACCGAATTTGTTTAAAAAGTGGAGTGCAAGAAAGTAGATGACAACATTGATATCAAAGTACATTTTGTTTATTAATCTGTCATTGAATTTTGTATTTATTTAACAATAAAACTTAGTTGAAAAGTAGTATACTATTTAAAAAAAATCTGCCCGCTTGGCGGGCACATTCTCATGGCGCGCTTCGCGCGCGGCTCGCTTCGCTCGCTGGTTTGAGCGCGCCTAGGGCGCGCGACTGTTGGATCTCGCGCTTCGCGCTCGATCATATATTTATCTCGCGCTTCGCGCTCGATTATGTATTCACCTCGCGCTACGCGCTCGGGCGTATTTGCATCGCGCTTTACGCTAGGCTCCTCTAGATTTTTGCACTTCGTGTTCGACTTCGATGAAAAGAAAAAGTTTGTTTGCAAATAT
>CAKNYM010052294.1:90332-108281 GCA_932195095.1 Andricus curvator
ACGGAACATAAAGGTCACATTGTTCTGTAACGCTGTTACTGTAAGGAAATGTAACAGATCTGTAATTCGGTAACGCAACTAATATAGAACAGAGTGATAGAACTGTTACGTCACTATAATGTCACACGTGTTACAGAAATGGAACATAAAGGGCATACTGTTCTGTAACGATCTTAGATCAGAGTTGTGCTGACGGTCGGGCGCAGTCAGTTACTTGAACTGGATAAGAATACGCGAATAAGCATTCATAAAAGCATCTATACAAAAAAGTGAGGTTAGGTTTTCTGGATGCAATATTGCCAATATTTCATATATGTTACGATTCGCCTAAAGCAATTATTCTAAATTAATAAATTAAAATTAAAAATAACGTTACGTAATATGTGAAGGCTCCTTTATGCAAATATGTATTTCTATATCAAATATTTATTTAAAATATTGAGAGATATAGCACTGATAAAAATTAAAACATGTTTTTGAATGAAAACAATTCATAAAAATAAGCCTAATAGCTTAATAAAATAGCAGAATGTTATTTTATTCATTTCCATTCGAAGTTTCTACATTTTTAATGAAATCGTTTTAAAAATGTAACATTCTAAAAACTAAATATGTATCAAATACGAAATTTATTTTCATTTTATTGAAATCAATTTGCAAATTTTTAAACAAAAATATTTAAAAAATTACATTTTATTAACAATTAACACGTGATTTATTTATTTAAATTAGTTGAAACGATTTGCTTTGAAACACAAAGGATACTATTAAATGTTTATATTTAATACCTAATAGTATTTTTCATATTTTGAATTTTCCCGCCCTAATGTTTGAAACTTTGAAAGGTTTCCAAAGTTTCATGAAACTTTTCATTTAGTTAAAGTTTCATGAAGCTTTACAACCCTAGCTGTATAAAAATAAAAAAATAAATAAATCGAAAATTCCTTTTCCAAGAATCAGTTGAAGTTTTTGAGTTATAAAATATTTACGCTGGGCCAATCAGGAGCACGGTATAAAAAGACGCACGTACATGAGCGGGCGTCCGACGCAGGGGCTCTATTCTCGAGTTCGTTCGAAACTTTCCGTATACGTAAAGTTTCGAATGGTAACTTACGTATACGAGAAGAAAGTCGTATTCTCGAGCACTCTTCGAATTTGCGATTCGAGTTATTCGTATACGAATATACTGAACAGCGTTGCCACGTTTAACTCACATCAAAATTCTAGTGCTTTACTAGTGACAAACAATTTGAGCCAATGAAATTATTTGTAGAGTCATGTGTGAAATTGCGCCAAACATGTGGATGATTTAAAAATTGAATGCTTTCGCTGTTAGTTGAATTGGGAAGAAATATAAACAAAAATTATTACAACACAATTTATTTATAATGTAGAAAATAATTAGTACTTTCAGAGTTTCAGCAGACAAGTGGGAATTTGATTAACGCGATGTTATAAAAGTAGGATCACAACATAAAATTATATAAAATTATGATTGTATTATTATAAATTAGCTAGTGCAAACGTTTCTGGCAAATTTTGCCGAATTAGAACTTTTATTTCAAAATTATCATAAGATTTATAATGAAATGTACCTACAATTTATAATTAATTATTTTTTAACCTCAAAACGAAACAAATTTTCAAAGAATATCAATACAAATTAGTATATGTGTCTCAAAAAAGGTAAAATATTCCCAAGTTTTCAAACCAATTAAACAATACATAATCCACTTACTGTATTAAATTTGTAAAAAAAATTTGTTTTTATCACTCTCGATCCTGTCACTTTTTATAATGCACGCCTCACAAATCATACAATTTAATCACTGCGCATGATCAAACTCTTAATTCGTATACGAATATAAGTTTCGAGTGGCATATACCCACTCGTTGCATTTCATACGTAACTTTCCGCATACGAACCGCCAGTGAGTGTTCGAGAATTGAGTATGGACATGACCATGATATTTACCGGATATGACAGACAGCGCCCGCGGCGGCCAAAGCCGAAAATTTGTTAGGGATAGAAATTTGAAATTTACATAAGATAGCACGTATGCATTGTTTTTAAATATAATAAATGCATAAATGATTGTTTTAAAACGTATATAACGTTTTTAAAAACGAAGCAAAATAATAGAGGGAACTTTCTCGCAAAAAGATTTCGTGAAAAAATGGTCTTTTCATTCCAGTTAAACCCGTTCTAGTTTAGTTGTTGGTTATGAACATAACCTTAAAAATTATCGGCCGAATGTCAACAAGTCGATTGATGATGAATATTTTAATTAAAACAGGATTTCAAGCTATAAGTCATTTTATCGATTTTCACCCTGAAACACTCAATAAGGGAAAAAGTTTAGCAGTAATTCATATGGTGAGAGTGCAGGAGTTGAAAGTGAATGGAATAAGCAAAATTCAGTGCAGCGTTATCAGACAAACGTCTGTTAGTTCTCCCCCATACGACGTTAAATTACAGGTGTTTATTAAATAAAAAATATATTGTAACATAAAGAGAAGTATTAGGGAAATCTATAATTATAATTATAAATTTCCTAACACCACACAACAATGCAAATTGCCTTTCCTAGCTTTTTGACTGCGTTCTGTCTTCTGTCGCTTCTGCCATAATCAACAAACATAAGCAAAAAGTTTTTTCACATGACATAGCGAATTGTTAAAAAAAGCTTCACTTGAAACTCAAGACAACTAATAAAAAACTCAATTTCATTTAAATTAAAATAAAATATACTCCATAAATATTTTGGGATAATTAAACTTTCTAACCTCAAAATCTGAAAACTAGCTTTACTTTTACAAAAATAATAGATCGTATAAATATGCGAATATATATTATATTACTTATCCAATTAACACAATAATTTGTCTTGATACCTTTTTCGAAAAACAAGAGTACTGACATATTTTATGTGATATTTGTAATCCGATAGGAGGTCTGTCATAGACAGAGAAATTCAAAAATCAACTCCGATCAAACCGTTTAATAAACTAGAGCAAAAGTTTTTTCCCCTAAATCGAGATTTTGTCAGTTTTCCTACAGACACTCTCGTTATCCGATAGTTAAACTCTTATTTACAGTAAAAATTTATTTATTTTCAATCGCATGTAAACAAGTGGAATACATCCCTAAAAAATCGCCGCTTTTAGGCAACAGATGGCGCCAGGCTGTTTCCGCGGCCGTACTCAATAGGGTTCATTGGAAGTCATTCGAAAGTCGCAAGATTCGTATACGAAAAAAACTCGAGAATAGAGCCCCAGTGTTATTGAAGATAGTGACGAGGTGCGGTAGCGACGAGAGAACAGCAGCGGTCGCCGGTCACTATACTATACTCAGAGTTGCCAGACTGGGCTACTAATCGCCGATTGGGCTACTTCGATCTACTGTTTGGCGACTCATATCTTACCGCGGCGATTAATCGCCATTTGGGCTAGTTATGAAATTAAATTGGCTACTTTTGGGCGTTACCTACTTTCTTTATTTATTTTTCTTATTTACGAGGATAGATGGTTATTATTCCTGTTTCAAAGGTTGCAGAAGTTCCTTTTTATCGTTTCCAATAGACGCGCCCAATCAAATGCTTACGAAGATGCGCACGCAAAGTAGGAAAGAGTCCTTATGACTATACTCTATATACTATATAGTATTTTCCCTATCCTTATGCTCTATACATATGGCGCGGAGGCAAGAGGAACAGGCCAAGGGCTAACGCAAGCAAACGTGTGTAGTGGATTTGGAATTCTGTAAATAGTAGGTCACGAAGGAATAGTAAGGAGTAGTATCCCTGTAAGTGGGGAGTGGGACCAGCGACGTCCAAGAATTCGTTAATGCTTGCCACGAATGAAAACTCGTATGCACGGTCGTGCACATGCGCACTGGCGGTTGCCATGCCAACGATGTCAACACGTGTTTGAAGTTTCGAACTTGTGTTTCGTTTTGAACATTTCTGTGCTGCCGGTTTAGTAAAATAAAATTGTGAATGTTTCAATGTTTCTTACATTTTTTGGATCAATGGAAATGTATCGATGGTTTGCAATAATTGCGCAAACTGACCAATGCTATTTATTGCAATGTATTTCGAAAAGGGCATCACGTTATCATCGAAGTAAATTTTAACACGTAAATCAGGAATTTGTAGTACTTACACTTTCTAGATCCTTTTCGTATTTTTGATGCCATTTTCCTTCTCGATTTTAATTCAGGAACGTGATATACACCCAACAAAATAAAAACACAAACGAACATAACCTACATATGCATCGAGATGTCAAAATATAATGTAGGGGAGTGGGTATAACACGTGACTGCGAAAACAGCTCTGCGCATGTGCACGACCGTGCATACGAGTTTTAATTCGTGGCAAGCATTAACGAATTCTTGGACGTCGCTTGTCCCACCTCTGCTGACCAAACACATAGGGTGATACCACTCCTTACTATTCCTTCGTGTAGTAGGTAGAATAGATTTTTGCAAGCAGATATGGGAGAGTGGGGTAAATATCTAAAAAGCTATTCGGAGAGGTGGGTGAAAGATCCTGAACACAAAAGTATATACGAATCTTTCTTATTTCATCAATTATGCCCTCTTTATCGTCTTTAAATTATATTTATAAATTTTTTAGTACTTACTTATATTATATATTATACTTACTTATACTTTGTATGCGCTACTTGGGGTTTTAAAACTTCCGCGCTTTTTGGGCTACTCCTGCGTCCTCTATTCGCGAATTTTGTTGGGTGGGAATCTGGCAACACTGAATTCTATACTACGGCGTTGGCACTGAGTGCGTTGGACTCCCGCTCACGGACTCACGGCTGTTTATACCGCGCTCATGATTAGTCCAGCTTAAATATTTCATAACTCAAAAACGAAATCTTCAACTGACTTTTGGAAAAGGAATTTTCGATTTTATTTTTATACAGCTATATAAGTCCGGACACTTGAAGATGCAGTCCCATGTGGGCAGAAAACGTCGGCGTAAAGCAGAAAATCATGAGAGTGAAAGAGACAAACAGATCTGTCCGTCTCTTTCACTCTCATGAGTTTCTGCTTCACGCCGACGTTTTCTGCCCACATAGACTGCACCATGATCCAATAAATACATGGTCTAGCCACGCGCAAGTAAAAAAACTGAGCCGATCAGAACCAACCGCTTAGTTTCGCCATTTTGGATAATCAAGGCGGCAAATATAAGTGATTTTAAAATTAAAATTTTAGAATTAAATTTTTTTTTGTAATTTTGCTGTAAAGAAATATTTCAATACTAATAAAATGTATTGTAATGTTGAAGATTAGTAAAGAATAATACGGATCAACTATAATTTCAGGTTACGTGTTTCATAACCTCTTCCTGCTGACAAAAACTGGCATATGTGTATAGAATAAAATAAAACTGAAGTCAACTGGGAAAGTACTGAATGAATAAAATTATATAATGCAGTTACCACGAAATATAGAATAATAATTATGTTTTATTTGTTTAAAAATATTTCTTCCTCAGTTTTGGAGGAAAATTTGATCGAAAAATATATTTAACATTTATTTATAATTATCGATGTTCTTTTTTACTCTTCTTATTAAAATGTTGTCTAACGTTCGTAATATAAGTAATATATGAAGTATGGAAAGACAGAAGGTGGCAATTGACCATTTTTTGAAAATGAGGTTTATTGTTAAGAAATTCTCAAAAATTGAAATACACATAGAGTTAAAAGTATTTGCTCGAAATCGTGTTTTTGATGGTAGCCATACCTTCAAGTTCCATCATCATATCCATTAAAAGTAAAGACGTTATAATTAAAACGTTAATTTTGTTATTTATCACTACCTGAATGCGAAAAATCGTCTCTCGCACAGCGACATCGTCTCATTGAAAAATAATTTTTTGGGAAGTGAATAACTTTATCGATAAAACTTTCTCCGTGTTCGTCAACTGAACATCTCGGGGACGTCTAGCCATTTAAAAAATGAAATAAAAATTACACGTTTTGTCACGATTTTAAGACGATTTTACGATGCCAAAAAATTCTAACTTCAAAGGCAAAACTCAGTTCTCTCCGAACTGAATGATTTTTGTATTAAAACTTTTCCCTCTGTATTCAGTAACTCAAGCAATACGTCAACTCGAAGGCAGAATTTCATGTTTTTTTAATTGCGATATAAATTTGACACAATATTTTTTCGCTCGATCTCCTGCACAATTTCCATTTTATCAGTTTTACTCCCTATTGCCTTTCCCTATAATATAAATATGTAAAGCCTATAATATTGCATACATACATATTTATATGTAAAGGCCAAAGAATTTCGAGATTTTACAATATGAGAAGAATGTAAGAATGATATAAGTCTTACTATAAATATATACAAATGAAGCTAATGATAATTTACTTTCCACATTACATTATATGGTGATTCGTGGACAAAGTTTTCTCTCCGAAATATCGAAGATGAAGAAAATCTTGATTTATTGTTGTAAATTATCTTAATGAATAAAATTTATCCCGCACACATATTGTTCATTCCGAAAATGACAAAAGTTTTTGTATAATAATCGCAGGCAAAAGATTAACATCAAAACAAAAAATTAGGTACTTTAAATATTGGTGCTTTCCTAACATGAAGGTTTTTTCTTTTCTGAGCTTTAAACACATTTAAGAATTGTCCCATATAAAGGTCATAGTGGTTTTCAAACTTTATCTCGATTTGTGCCATCAACAAAAAGTTGGATTTTTAAATATTTTTAATTTTCTTTGGTATTGTGTTAACGATTTCAAATTGTCCGTCAGTACGAGCAAGTGTGATATATGTAAAAAGAAAATATAAAAATCCAAATTTCACCAGATTGTACTTTCATAACTGTTAATGAAACATATACTGATTATTGTGATGTATGCTTCCTTTCCATTATTTGCCATTATTAACAATATCAACAAAAAAATATCCAAAACAAAATTTGAATTTGGTTTAAAGTTTGATTGCATTATTTCTAAATCGATTTAAAAATAATTTATTTCCGTACATGTATATCTTAGGATGTTATTTAGCAATTACTGTTACGTACTTATATTTTCATCGTAAAAATGAGATTCATTAATCTCTTTAACCTTACAAACTTTTCTGTAAAATTTACGGACGCTTGTAATCCTATTACAGACCTCTGTCAGTTTTGCTTATATTTTTCTGATAGAATTGGCGACATGAGAATTATGTATATACTGTAAAACGGAGATATTGAAAATGTTATTGTTTATCATGAATATCAAAATTTGTATGTACTTTTGATTGCTGTCATTCAGTATTATTTACGAACTTCCATTCTGTCTCAACTATAATTTATTTTCTTATCAGTGTTCTAATATACATCATTCAGTACGTATTCCAAGTAATTATGGAATTCATTCTTCCAATATTTTCATAATATTATCTTCCTACATACTAATTTTCCTACAATAGTTTGTCGTACAGAGAGTACGCATCAGATTCAAACTGCGCGGTTATACTAACAAAATGGTGAAACTAAGCGGTTGCGTGACTTGGACAAAACGGGGCCCTCAAGTGGCTAGACCATGTATTTATTGCATCATGGATCATTGGATCATGGATCATGGAGAATAGGCACAAGGAGACCAAAGTATTGTAGCGAAAAATGAGCATATTTTTTCGCGAAGTACACACGCCTAAACTTCCCGTTCGTGGCGCTGGTATGAACATATATACAAAAATATGGCCGCTATACAAGGCAATATTTGTACATATCTTCATACTAGCGCCACGCATGGGAAGTTCAGGCGTAGTGATGGACGTTTACCAACTTGCTCGTGCTCGGTCATGACCGAGCAGAGCGAGCAAGAGCGGTCATTGTTTAATTTTAAGCAAAGACAACGTGTTTAAACTATAACACGTAATTGGAGTAAGAATTTGAGACATCTATTTTATTCGTATATATTTTTCAGCTCTTAGAAATGTATATAATATTAAAATAAATAAAGAAATGCTTCTCTGACTGCTCGTAGCAGACGATAATTCAGGTAAAATGTTGGAATTTCGGCGGGCTATTTGAAATAATGTTTCAAAATATGTGATTTATTTGATGAAAATGAAGTAAATGTTGGAATTTGAAAGTGAATTATGAGATATTATGGCATCTTATACTTCGTGGTAAATAAATTAAGTGCAGGAAGTATGAATTTTTAAGTGCAGTTTGAAAATGATAGAGGAAAAAATTAGCTTTTATAAATTAAACATTTTGGAATGTGCTTTATTGTATAAAATTAATATTTATACAATTATTATATTATAATAATTATTATTATATACAATTATTATCATTAGTCAGGTTCTGAACGTTTAACAACTCTAATAAAAAATGTATTACTTGTTCCTTCAATTGTATACATAAATTGTATATAAAATGTATATATAAATTGTATTGTATTAATTTCCTTTATTGTTAAAAACATTCTCAAATGGTTTAAATACCTTTTAAATGAATTCATATTCTTATTTCTAAACACATGACATAAAAAAATACATACATACTACTAAAAGTAAATGATTGCAGTATTTCAATCTCAAACTCCAGTAATGTAAAATTAAGTAATTGATATTAGAAGTGCTAAATTTATTACAGAATGTACTTATCCCATTCATTTGAATAAAATGATCTTAATATTTATAGAATAAAATTTCAAATAACCCGCTAAATTCAGCCATTTTCTCCCAATAGTTGTCTGATACTAACAGTCAGATGTACATTTTTTGTATATTTTCCATGTTCTACATCTTTCTAGATACTGAAATGTGGACATTATCAGAATAAGAGGTTTAAATGTGTAGTGCAGCTATTTTTATTACCAAGATACGTTCCATTTATAAGAAATTAGAGAATGACCAGTCCTGCTCGCTTGTGCTCGGTCATGACTGAGCAAAAGCGAGCATGCCCGAGCATAACGGTAAATGCACATCAATATTCAGGCGCGAGTACTTCGCGAAAAAACATGCTCATTTTTCGAGAAGTCAATGTACAGGACTTCGGTCTCCTTGTGTCTATTCTCCATGGACTGCACCTCGAGTCTGGGACACCCTGTATAGGGTATACCCCATATACCCTATACTATAGCAGTGGTGTAGTTAATTTTTCTGTTGCCTCGGTCCTTGGACAATTTTTGGTCGGTTCCCACATAAAGTATTTAAAATTCGAAACTTACAAACTATAAATGCTTTAAAAACAATAGTATCAAATTCCAAGTTTCAAACAGTTTCAAAGCTAAAATTCAAATTTATATCTAGTTTTTAAATTAATGCAATATCAGAATTGACGCGATAAATGTTTAAAGTCAAAAATTATTGCCCAAGCTTTTCGTGATATCCAAATTTACAAATGTTAAAAATTGAATTCTTAAAAATATGGGCTTATAGAGAATGACAATACGGAACGAATATTTGAAATTTTGTTTTCCAATGAATATTTTTAATGATAAAATTCAAAAAGGCAAACAAATTTTTCGCAAATTCAATTACCTTTTAAAATTCAAATCATAACTCAGCCAAATATTATTGAAACTATTTGAAATTTGGCATACATACGCAATATACCCTAAGGATGCCTACAAAATCAACGAAAACATTAAAAATGCCTATTGTTTAATCATAGTTAATTTCAAATTGAGATCGGTCTTAGAGCGAACGAATGAACGGAACGGATAAGCTTCAGCGTATCCTTATAGTATCCACATCGTATCCTCTCCGTATCATGCAAGAAAAACTCATTAAAAAAGAAAGATGAACATTTAACTTGTTGAATTTCGGATTCTACGTGCAATTTCCCGTTAAAGGTCACTGAGTAATTGCAATAGTTTTTCTTGCAATGTTAAAAACTTTAAAACAATATATGGATACTATAAGGATACGCTGTAGCGTATCGGGTCCGTTCATTCGGTCCGCCAGGGTATATACGTACGTTTTTTTGGTTTCGGCTATGAAAAGTATCGAGGGTATCAGAAGCGCAGTATAAACAGTCGTGCGTGCGTGAGCGGGAGTCCAATGCAGTGTAGTGACCGCTGTTCTTCCGTCGCTAACCCCACCTCGGCGCTCACTTCAATAACACTACGTTGGACTCGCGCTCACGCACGCACGCCTGTTTATACCGCGCTCGTAATTGGTCCAGCCTAAATATTTTATTTTAAAAAAACTTCAACTTAAAATCGACTGTTTTCTATGTTTTGACTTTTCTTTGTTTTCAGTTAATTAGCACTTAAGTAAAAGTCGGCAAATTTTTGCTTCATATAAGTTTCTTCTTCAATTACAAAACACATTGTTACAATTATTTATTATAATTTCAGATAATTTATCACACATATTGTATAATGTGTTATCACGGGAACGTTAAAATTATATACTACTTTTATTATTGCTAAATCTCTTTTATGCTATGTCTCTTTGTAAGATCTATATAATTATATATTTTGTTATAGTTCTTCGAATGAAAAAGCTAAACAATCTAAGTTTTTAACATTACTCACATTTTTTCTTAGCTTGTTTTATCAATGCATCTTTTATCAAACTAGAACATTGTCCGCGCTACGCGCGCACTAATTACCCATTGTTTAGAAAAAAACTTGATTTATTTTTCCAAAATTTTGTTATGGATTTTACAGAAAATCTTATATGGTTTCAAACAGTTGCATATGATTTACGTAAGTTTCCTTATTAAAACAAAAAAATTCCAGTAAGTTCAATATGAATAACACACTTTTTTTCACTTACACTGTACTTTGAATATTTTTTTTAACATAAAAAACATAAAAAATACATTTTCAAGGTATTTCTGGATGAACTACTCGTCAATGTAAAATTGTAGAATACAATTCGACTGTTTGAATTTGATTCGAATTTTCTATAAGACTCCAGTTACCGTTTTTTCTGGATATATTTGTCACATCAATGTAATACATTATTTTGTTTTTATATCCAAATATTATTTTTAAAGTTCAAGAGTAATAAAAATGTGTCAATCATGTTTATGATGATGACTTTGGTACCAGGATTTTTCTTCTAATATAACTGTTTGATTAAATTTTCTAGATTTTCGCTAATTGCGAATAGCGACTAAAAAACGTTTTTTGGTTCAAAATGTAACTACTCAGTTGAAAGTGGAACTACTTTCAGTGGTGGATTTAGGTTTTGCCGCCCCTAGGCTAACAGAAATTTGCTGCCCTTAGGCTAACAAAGATTAACTACGTTTTAATCCACAGTAAGACATGTAGTTATCAAATTTTGCCGCCCTAGCCTGAAGTCTATGTAGCCTATATGGAAAATCTGCCACTGATTACTTTGTTAAAAATTCTTTTTTTAAATTAATTATTTTAGTTGAAATATTATTTTTTTTTGGTTGAAAATTAGTTTTTTTTTTAAATTGAAAATTAATTTTTTTAACTAACAATTTAACTATATCATTTTTCATCGAAATTTTCTTTATAGACATTTAATCTTTTTTGTTGAAAATTTATCTGTTTGGTGAACAATTTAAATATTTCGTAGAAAATTTATTTTATTTGGTTACAAATTTATTTGTCATCTTAAAATTAAACCATTCTTTTTTTTTTGTAGAAAATTCATCTTCTTGTTGAAAATGAATTTTTCAGTTAAAAATTCACTTATTTTTTGAAAACTTTTTTTTTAGTCGAACATTCAATTATTTTGATAGAAAATGCATATTTTTGGGATGTGCATTCAACCTTTTTTCGAAAATTCGTCTTTATGACTTGAAAACTCAACATGTTGGATGAGATTTTTTTCCTTATTGATTGCAAGACTTTTTGCGACTGAAAATTCAATTCTTCTGTTGAAAATTCATAATTTTTAGTTCAATTTAACAGTTTTTTATTGAAAATGAAAATATTTTTCGGTAGAAATATCAACTATTACACTTTTTGTTGAGAATTAATTTTCTTTATCGAAGATTCATCAGTTTGGTTGAAAATTTAACGATTTTGTTGAAAATTCCCTTTTTCTTGGTTGAAAATTAATTATTTTAACTAAAAATGTAATAATAAAATTTTACATTTTCGTCAGTTCTATTATGCACACAAATTTGACATTCTTTGTCACTGCCCTTCAAATGAAACTCAATTCTTAATTATGTGTGTGAATTTGGCAACATTCCTTCCTTCGAGTTTTTCAAATTACCCAATCAGCATTGAGCAAAAGCGACAACAATGCTTTCGAGATTTTCGTGACACACCTATTTTTTAGAGAAAGACCCAATCGGCATTGAGGAAAAGCGACAACAATGCTTTCGAGATTTTCGTGACACACCTATTTTTTAGAGAAAGATTATCGTGAAAGGACGAGATTTTGGTCTTGAATAATTAAGTAGTTTTTCGACGGTTTTAAATCCTTAAATTATTGAAAACTCGAGTCCTTTATAGGCGAGTACAGAGGGGTACGTTTAGAAGCGCTTGAATCTGCTCATGATGCAATCGTAAATAGCTCGCGTGCTTTCTTGCAAAATGGATATTTTTCCGCCAATTCTTAATGAATCGATCAAAAAATATCCAGAAATCTTCCTTCAATAGTGAGGAACAAATTTCTCACTGGAAGTTTTTTCAACCCTGATATTCCCTCGATATCTTTCTTCGCCGAAACTAAAACGAAAACGTGCTTGCCGACATGGTTCCCCTATTAACACCGAATGTTGCCTCAATATTGCATCGGTGTTGCCTGAAACATCTGAAACATTGCACGAAACATCGATGCAACATTGATGCAAGAAATCGATGGCCGCTTTTTGAAACATTCGGCCGATAGATTTGAAGCTCGTAGTACGCAAACCGATGGGTAGGTGTCGCTGCTCGACAAGGTCTAATAGAGTGGTGCGGTGGAAATCTGCATTACCGGCTGAGTACAGTGCAGGGAGTTTTGCATAACCAGTTCTCGCAAAATCAATAGATGGCGCTACCTACCATCTTTTGCGACTGGCAGCCCTGTGCATCGCCCCCATCGACATATTATAGAAATGGACCGATGAGGCTGTGGGAAGCACGGAAATGGGCTTTAGAGAGAGAGAGAGAGAGAGAGAGAACATTTGAGATGTAGTCCTATCTCTTTCTAGATACAGCTGATTGGTTGAGAGTATTTTCGATGGGTGGAACTGAATCCTGGAATAGAAAAAGGCCTCTCAAATGTGTTCTCTCTCTCTCTAAAGCTTATTTCCGTTCTCCCCACAGCGTTCTTGATCCATTTCTATATATCGATGACCGCCCCCAATTTTATGATTTTTCTAGCGTTCGGCCGGTGATTTTATCTAAAGGATTGCGCTACTGAATTACATTTTTTTTTGCCATTTTTATTAAATAATGTTAACCGTTTTACAGTTTTGTAATTATTGTGAATTATAATACCTTGTTATTATTGTATAATTTTTATCAACATTATGAATGAATAATAGTCAATTTTTCAATACTCCTATCACATGGTTCAAACGATACTTCCTTAAATATAACAATTTTTATGAACTTATTGTATTTTTGTGATTTCTACAGTAATTTTCTTAAAATTATTCCTATAATCCCAAGGCAATTATTATAGGCCTATGAGGATTTTCCATTCATTCCCTAGTAGAAATGTCCGTGGTATGCCGGAATTCACCACCGGCAGAGTACTGATTCAGTACTGACAGCCAGTACTGACCTCCGGAATCCTGCCAGTACTGGCAGAACGTTGGTCTCAAGACCGAATCAGTACCAGTTCGGTGGTAAATAAAAATTCTTATTTGTTAAAGAAATTCTTAAAAATGCTACTAGAATGTTTTCGAAGGATGAAAAATATCAAATCGTGGACAAGATTTCTTTTCACTCAAAAATTGAAGTCCCTACATAAAAAAGCATGTTAAGAGTTCTAGAAAATCAAACTCTAAAAATAAAAATTATTAAAATGTTCTATATATATATATATATATATATATATAATTTATGGTAAAATATTTTTTAATCCCACTTTCTAAAGATCAAATCAACGCGCGTCAACATAAGAGACCCGTGCGGAAAATGTCTTTTTGAGCCTTATTTGAAAAAAGGCTCGTACCAGGCCCTGATAAGGTTGCCTGATTTAAAAATGTATATAACGGCCCTGATCAGGTCCAAATAAGGCCCGGATAGGCTAGCCTTATTTTTAATTAAGGCAATCTGATAAAAGGCCGTATTTACGACCCTGATCAGGTAAGAATAAGGCCCGGATAGATTGCCCTTTTTATTCAGTAACGCAGTTTATTGAAACTTTTCATAATAATGATAATGATTAATAGTCGCTTTCGTAAAAAAAGGAGAAAAACATTAATTCATGTTGATTTTTTTTCATCTAGTATATTAGATTTTTTTACAATAGTTTAACAATAATCTACGGTGCTCAGCTACGTAAAATGCTTGAAATAATAATATTGCAATTTCATCGCATTATTAATCACTATAAATAATAATTAATCAAATTCTGATATCGTAAATTATTTATTATGTATTATGTTGAACAATAATTTTTATTCTAGCTTTAATAAATAAGTTTGTATATTCATATATCTAACTCTCATAATGGTATGAACGATAAACCACGATTCATGGATAAAAGATTTGACATAAAAAGATTTGATTTAAAATTTGAAGATTTGAATCTTACCGCCTTGGGCAAAAGTTCGGCTGTGGTGCGCCAGGGCGCGCAACGATTTGCCTCTCTCGCAGTCGAAACGGCGCGCCGAGTGTTTAAGACAGGAGTCGAGGCGTCGAAAATCATACTTACTTGGCATAAATGCTACCGTGATCAACAAGATGGTTACTGCAGGGCGAGGCTCTTCTATTGCACTATGGTCGAGCTGACCCTTGCTGCTGCGAGATATCCGAATGTGGATATCTCGGACGTATAATTTTTGTTAGTCGCGACTGTGTACGCGGGCTGTACGGATACGGTAATGATATTGAGACTTCACATTATATCCCATTTAACTCCCTGATTATTCCTACGATATCCCTGGGACAATACAGAACATAATTAGAATCAAATGGGATATCGCGCAATATTCTATTGCTATAAGGAGCTATTTATATGCCAGTAGTGTGCCAGTAGTGTGCCAGTACTGATAGTCAGTACTGAGTCAGTACTGGACAAGCTCCGAAAATCAGTACTGGACAGCGTTACAAGCCAGTACTGGCCCAGCACTGGCCCAGTACTGGGAGTCAGTACTGCCAGACCGGCAGTCAGTACTGGGTCAGTACTGCGCCGTTCGTACATTTCTACTAGGGTTCAGATCGACAATTACAATATACTTTTTCATTAATTCGTCGTGTCATTTTTGTTGTTGTAATGTTATAATTAGAGAGCAGAGAACACCGGTTATAGACAGCTGTCTAACACGTTACATTCTATTCATTTATTTATTCAATCATGTACCATTTTTCACAATTAAATAAAGCATTATGAAAAAAAATTTGATATTAAGATTAAAACTTTTTTTAAATAATGATTAATGATTTTGAGTTCAAATTTCAAACAAATGTATTAAGTCAATTAGAATTGAAAACTTTCCAATTCAAGCAATTTTTAATTAGGTACAATTTTGAAAAAAACGACAATATTTAGAATGAAGTGAGAAGGAATTGAACTTGTATCTTTTCTGAATAAATGCGTTTTCTGAACAAATGCTTTCAAAATTTAATTCTTTCGGAAGGAAATTTTGCAATTTTGACAATTTCATTAGCAAGGAGTTGAAATTGTATAATTTCTGGGTGAAATTGTTCAAAATTTTTAATTCTAGAACCTCTAAGTTGAATGATTTCAAAATAAAATTTTCGAAAATAAAATAATTTCAAAACGTTACAAATTGAATATTTTTATATTTGAATTTTCGAAAATAGAGAATTTAAAATATAAAGGAAGTAAAATTGTATTATTTCTAATTAAAATCATTCGAAATTGCCTAATAATTTTGAATGGAAACTTTTTGAATTTGCACAAATTAACATTCAAAGCAATTACAATTTTACATTTTTAATTTTAAAACTATATTCAACGTTTTAAAGTCAAAGCTTTTGAAATTCTACAAATTTTTATTGTAATATTGATTGCATTTATTTTTTTTTAATCAATAACGAAGTTCACCATCATTTTCAACCTTCAAAATGGAGAAAAATTTTCAATTAAGCACTACATTCAGCGTTTACTATGGAAATGTACAACTATACATTTTTAACCATTGAAAATTTTAGATAAATCATTCCATTGTTCAATAACAAACATTGCTTTTTTTTTAACTGAGTTTAAAATGTCGCACTTTTTGGAACCATTTTCCGATGAAAAATCAATATTCAGTGCCTGGTTAGAAAATCTTCTCATTATTAAGGCTTGAATTTTAGAAATGGCTGTCTTAATTTTCCATTGTTTTGAATTTGTTCTGAAGGCATTTCATGTGGAATTGTTTCATTGAAAATCCATTAAACTGAAAATTGTACAACTATCGAGTGTTTCAAATTTCATAGTATACGATTTCAAAGAATTTAAAAAACCAGAACATTTTTGAAGTTTACAATTGAAACCAAACAATTTAGTATATTGCAATCTGAAATTGTGAAACGAAAAACTGACTATCAAGGCTTTTAATAGAAAATTGTACAATTCTCAAATATTCGAAATTGTATTTGACCTGACATTTTTCATATTTGTACATATTTGAACCTGCAACATTGTGAAATTTAAAAATTCAAGACCTCCCGAAATTAAGAAAATTCAAACCAAACATTTTCGAATTCAAGCTCTATTCTATAAAGCAAATGAGTGTGTCTAACAGGGGTTCTCTACGTGTGGCAGCCGATTGGCGCTCTTCAGCTAACTTCACAGTTGCTCTAGTCCGCTCTCTAATTACAATTGAGGATGAAACTATTTACAGTATTTTATTAATTGATTAACTTGACACAAAATGTACACCTACAACAATTATACATAATTTTAAAACATAATTATTTCTTGAACAGTCAGACTTGCATAATAGAGACATAAAAGAAATAATAATAATAATACAAATTGAAAAGTCATATCTTGTTATTACTAAACAAATGATTTATTATTGATTGCTACAAGAATTTCTTATTCATGTAATAATCTGAAGTTTTTATTTTCATGGAAAAATTATTCTTTTCCCATTATTCTGTTATGCAAGCTACGCACTTTGAATGAAATATGCAGATTGAAAAATGTTGCATGCACTCAACTCCCGACAGAAGAACCTCCGGTTTACGATACTCCTAGAACTGATGGCCCCCGTTCTTTCATGATGAGAGAAGCCGCTTGGTCAGCACAGATGATTTGTTCGGTCAAGCGTGACAAGCAGATCGAGTGCCCACCTCTTAGCGCGTTAGTTGCATCAGGTTACGTTATGCGTCCAAATCGGACGGAAAAGGTTCATGAGGCTATGCCGCTTCAAGTTTGGATACAGGCCAATGTAATTCATGACCGAAACTCTTCTTATATCGTGAGTTTAGTTTATTTATTTAAAATGATAATCATGACAATCATGCGTGCGCCTCTGCTGCATAATTATACGTGAGTTTTGATACATGTGGCGTGATGTATGTGCATATCAGTCGTTTGATCACATGCAGTTCAGAAAAAATTCATCCGCTACAGATACATGTCATTGTGCCCCAACTGCAAGTCTTGTGAATGACATAAATACATATATGACATCTGCCTACAGCCAGCTTAGCTACGGTCGCACTTAGAGAGCGAATTGCAATAAAATTGCTCTCATTAAAATCCGTTGGCTTACCAACTCATCAAAGCACAGAACATTCATAAAAAGATGCATTCTCCTTTTATGAATGGTGCATGATTTTCGGCAATATTTTGGGGTTGATGAATTATATTTGGACTAATGTGATCAACACATG
>CAKNYM010052294.1:127517-142147 GCA_932195095.1 Andricus curvator
GAGATATTTCGTTGTCTCAAGTTAAAAAAAACACCCTGTATATAATTCTTCTGTCTGTGTGAATGTAACTGAACTCCTCCTAAACGGCTGGACCGATTTGGATGAAATTTTTTGTGTGTGTTCCAGTGGATTCGAGAATGGTTTAGATTCACAATTCAGTCCACTGGAAAATGTTTATTTAATTAATTTTTTATTTATAAATTGTTGTTGATCTTGGAATGTTTTACATTGGATCCGGCAGACAGTGCTGCGATCGCAGTGTTGAATATTCAAAAATATTTTATTTTAATTTCAGTGTGTCCCGATAGTTGGCGTTGTGATCAGATTCAGGAAAATTTTGTGTTATTGTAAAAAACTATAAATTTTGCAAATATAGTGTGGTATTGAAGTGAATATTTTACATGATTTTCTATCAAATTTTTTACATTGGATCCGGCAGACAGTGGTGCGATCGCAGTGTCGAGTATTCAAAAATATTTAATTTTAATTTCAGTGTGTCCCGATAGTTGGCGTTGTGATCAGATTCAGGAAAATGTTGTGTTATTATTGTAAAAAACTATATATTTTGCAAATATAGTGTGGTATTGAAGTGAGTATTTTACATGATTTTCTATCAAATTTACTCGCGCGTTGATTAACAAACATTCTAACCTACACATTTATTTGTATAGTTAATTGATTTCATAACACATTTTTTCAATTGTTTTCATTTTAAATATTTACTTATCGGAAATATTAAATAACAAAAAATAAAAAAAAATTATACATTATTTACCTAAAATTTGGTACAATAAATATTTTCAGTCCTGTTACTTAATTAATATTTCACCTTAAAGAAAGTTACTCATATTAGTCGTTTACTTTTTTACAGTATTTTATTTTTACAGAAAAATGCCACGTCTTCGTGGAAGAGCAAGAAATATTGGTCGACGTACTCAACATGCGCAAATTATATGTTCCGTGTTCCAGGGTTGGCAAAACATCGAATTTGTTTGTTTATACCCCTCAAGAATTAACCAAAAATATTGTACATCAAATGGCATTACGATAAATTAAGTTTTTGTACATTAACAAAATATAACTTTTTAATAAAATTTTTTATCAAAACGGTCCAAACTATTACAGCTTATTCAAAAAATTTTAAAATTTTCGAATTTAAGACGTGTGTACAGGACCGCTAGTTGAAACTGAAGTTTTTTATTTTATATGAAAGAGTAATATTTCGGAATTGCTCGGAAATGTTGTTTAAATAATTAAAAATATGTATACAAGTTCCCAAAAATATTAAAGATCAACACATATACTAAAGGGTGTGGTGGGTGTGGTGAGCCCACACTTGTAGTTATTTACTACAAGAAACTATCCACCTAGAAACACTACCCGAATCGGGTAGTGTCACGCCTACCCTGAAAGGGAAATGGCTTAATGGTATACATACTTACTTACATATACCAAAGAATGTAAACAGTATCTTAATGAGTTATTTCAAATTTATATCTACGTTTATAATTAATATTAGCGTAAGATAGAAAAATTTCCTAGTAGTTTCCTATTAAAAAGTTCCCTGACGAGAAAGTCTAAACTGGCTTAGAAACATGTTCGTTCCTAGTAGTATCAAAAAACGGATAAAGAATAAGGAAAATACAGCGAGGTGGTTTGGTTTTCTCTTTCCCTTTCCCTCCTCTTTTTTCCTTTGTTTTATGATTGTCTCTAATTAGCCGATTACACTGTTGTTTAGAAAGATACTTTTCTCATTTTAACTACTTTTGTGCAATCCTGTTACACAAATTGACTTTCTTGAGTATGTTTTTTTAAAAAAGTGATTTTTGAAAACATACTTCTTTTTAAGCCTTCTTGTGCAATTTTGTTATACAATTTGACTTTTTTAACTTGTTCTTAAATATCCTTTAAAGAATGAAAATTTTTAATTGAATATAACAATACATTAATTTCATGTATTGTTAACTAATCCAACAGTCCTTAGATCGATTACAGGATTATTACGTCTAAAATTTAGATAAGATAAGAGAATTTATTATATTTTAGGTGTACAGTGAACTCTTGTCTATTCCAAGGGCCGCTAAACGTAAAACTTTGGGTATTGCATGGCTGGAGGGGCCCCCACCTCCACCGCGAGTCATGGGTTGATTTTGTCAAGCGACGTTCATTGGCTGCCCCGGCCTTGTATCGATGCGCGTAGGGCAGCGTTTCCCAAACTTTTTTCGCACTTTCTGGGGAGCGGTAGGGTCGCCACCCTCAAATTTTTTCACAATACTAGAACCCAAGAGAGACACTGGACGCCTGTCACTCGGACGCGGATGCTTGCTTAGTGCGACCTTCCCATTGTTAGAGAATTAGAGCCGGTTGAGGAAAATAAAAATTTGGTAAAATAATAATAAATTAAACTTTAATAGGCTGCGTTAGATTTGTTAGATTATGACAAAAACGTTAAAAAAAGATAGAAGAAAATCGGATAATAACTTCAAGAGTTATCGCACTTTTGTTACACTGAGAGGTCCCATTTATATATTCACAAGATTTGTAAATGTTTCTTTCATGAGTGCAGATATCAACCGATTTTCAAGAACTTTTTTTTCATTTCTTTAAAATTATGTCACGGATTTCATTCAGCTAATTAAAATTTAATTGAGCCGTGTCTTTATCATTTCAGTTATTGTAACTGGACATTATCTCATAACAATGAAAGAGTTTTTCGTGGCAGGTATACGAAAGCAGCCGTCTGCTCGCAGGGGGGAGCTTGCCGAGCTACCGGGCCCGGAGTGGCATCCCCCTACCGGGCGGTAGGGTGTCTACCCGCGGTAGTAGTTTGGGAAACGCTGGCGTAGGGTATCGATGTAAGCGTAGGGCTTCCCGCTCTTCGGGCCTCTTTTTAAATGGTCAGTCACTGACACGCGGGCGAGACCGTACCGGGACCGTGGTGGGAGGTGACGGAACTGTGCCACTTGGAATATCTCAGCATGGGGGACTTGGAATAGGTAAGCGTTGGAATAGGTGCGCGTTGGAATAAGCAAGAGTTCACTGTATAATTCTCAATAGCAATCACGGAGCTATTTATTGATGAATTTGAAATTATAAGTGAAAATTCAACTTTAAAACCAAACTTTCAAAATTATTATTAAAAACTTAAATTTTAAACACAATTTATCAAATATAAGGCATACAAAATATTGAGTTTATAAAAATAGTATTTTATTTAATAAACTATTAATAATTTGTTTCCTGGGGAATATTTTTCATATTTATTCAAGTGCCAATATTTGTTGTTTTAGTATGCTGTAGTATTGTTTCTGATAGTATGTTAATAACATTTATTTTTTCCTCATCAACTGCATGAAGCAGATAAATCTGAATTAATTTAAAAGTGCTGCAATTTATTGAGTGCTGTTTTAGTTGCAAATACTTTTTCTTCACATTATCTCATTACATAATAATGTAACACTTTCAAGTTTGAATTTAAAAGTGAAAAACTTCGCATGTTAAACCTGATACTAAAAATTAAGATAAAAAATATATATTTATCGGTAGTCATAAAATAAAATAATTTGTGGACATTTTTCTAAATATGTGAATCGATTTGGAAAACTGAAGATGTCAAAATAAGAATGCAGAATACGTTGAACATATTGCACACTTAAACATTTATAAAACAGCTGTTACTTTTAAAACACTGTTTAAATTTTCCAAAAATATGCAAGTTGAATGTATATTTTGAAGAACAAAAATAAAGCCCTCTTTCTCTTCTTTTACATTTCTTATAACAAAATTTAATAAAAACATTTTAAAAGTTCACCAACTCACTTGATTAAGCACCTAGCGAATAGGACATGCACCTTATCAGTACCTAGCTCGACAAAAAAAAAGGAAAAACAGAGTTAGGAAGAGGATTTCGCAATTCTTTTCCTCCTTGCCTCCACCTGTTGAAAAAACAGAAGTTTATCAAAATGTAAACGACTGTTCAGATTAAGTAGGTTAAATTATGACAAGAACGAAGGAAACTTCGCTTGTTTACTATATATCTTATTATGGAATTACGTGAATTCCAATTTTAATTTTTGATGCAGCTTTGACCTTCCATTGGGTATAATTTTTAAAATGTTGTTTTATTTTACAATGTACAGAATTGCTTATACTATTTTAGAAAAAAAATCCCGATTTTTTTCCCCGGGTCAAAGTGGAATTCTTCTGAATTCGACTCATTAAAAATAAAAACTAGAAAAATTTCAAATTTAGCAATAGGTTTTAAGTGCAAACGTCCAATAAGGTATGTCTATTGGTATTGAACATTGTACATTTAAAATTGAAACATTGTAGACTGAACAATTCGAAATTAAGAGATGTAGAAACTAATATTTTCAAATTCAAGTCTTAAAAACTGCATAGATTTAAATTTTGAGGTCTCGAAAATAAAACCATTTTAAAATGAGATATTTAAAATTACACAATTTTAGAATTGAACATTTAAAACTTAAATCTTCCGAAATTCGAATTAGTTATTTATAAGATTTCCGGTCAAAAAAGAAATCCACACTGTCATTTTCACTGATAAAAATTGAATAATTTTCAACTGTAAACCTTCAAAATTAAACTATTCCAAAAAACATTCAAAGTCACGTAATTTTAAGTTGGAATCATTAAAAATGTAACGATTTTAAACTTTGCTTAAAACTGAAAACTTTTTAAATTTCTGAATATAAATTCTATACTATGCATCACGCAATTTGAAACAAATTGTTTAAATAATTTGAAAATAATTTTTTTTCTTGAAATATCATTTATTAGTTCAATTAGTTCAATTTTCAACAATTTCAAACCATACAATTTTGACAGAATTGTCCATTCTGAATGAGCATTCCAATATTGCTCAATTTTGAAGTATTAATGTTTGCAAGTCTTCAACTAATTGTTCAATTTGAATCGTTTTTATTTTTTCAGTTTCGTCTAATTATGAATATAAAAATTTGAAATGATGTATTTGAAGATAATTTATAAAGCTTTAGTTCGAAATTTATAATTGTTTAACTATTAACACTTTCAATTTGTAACGGTACAATTTTTAACTACAGCAATTTTTAACGCTTTTATTTTTAAATCATTTAGTATTAATTTTGAACAGATTCAGAATTGTTCATTCGCGAAGATTTCCACAGTCAATTATAATTCAATTTGAAGTATTATAGTTCAATTTCTAAAGTCCTTAATTACCTAATTTATGTTTAGTGAAACGACATGCAACGTGTTACTGTCAAAATTGATGAATTTCTAACACTTAATTTTTAACTGTTCAAGCCTTCAAAACTGTATGTAAAATTTTATATTTCAAAAATGAACGATTATCAATGAAGACCGAAAAATTAACATTTTAAAAAGTAACTTCCTTTAGAATTACGCATTGTAATCTGGATGATTTGATACTTGAAAATGTTACAAATTAAATTTTGCAAAGTGACTGGAAAACTTCTAAAAATTACGGGTAAAAAAATAAAGGTATCATTTTTCAGTTTCCCGGTCCACCCTAAATTAATAAAAAAATTGGTATAACAATGTAGTAAATAAAAAGCGTCATTGTCCGATATTTACATGAAATTAAAATAGTATATTTCGTTCATAACAGATTTTATATATACACTCGTTTACATCAAGCATAAAATCTCGCGTGGCCATAAAATAACTGTCTTGGTATAAAAACAATTCTTTGCTACAAGGGTGTAAAATCCTCAATCTCAATAATGTGTATTATGATAGTTCTGAACAAATTTTATCAAAAATATTTATTATTAAAGATCGATCAAGGTCACAAAGTCGTTAAATTTCAATCGTAAAAATGATAAAATTGTAAAAACTGTTGGAAAATTTAAGGTTTCTAATATTAACATGAATGGTCAGATTGATCTTTAAATAAGAGATTTGATTTTAAATTCGTCAATTACTTTTAAAAATGAATTCAAAGTTTTATTTTCAATTTGTGCGATTCTATGTGACCTTACACGAACTTCACTTTTTTAAATCTTTTAGAAAATCGTATCTTATTGTCACTCTAAAATTAGTAAACAATAACTGTATTATGATAAATTTTAAGAAATAAGAAACGGGTTTTGATTCAGAACTACCTTGACTGACTTCATCATTGAAATGATACAATTATATATTGATTGACTACAAAACGAGGTAACAATTATTGTACACTTGAAGCAGTTTCATTATTGAAAGTAGGTGCTCACTTTCGCAAGTAGTTCTAACTTGTTTACCGATTGCTGCTTAAAATATATTTTATTAACAAAATTTCACTAAAAATAGAGACGAAAATTGAGAAATTCAACTAAACTTCGCTGCAGTGAACAAAAGAGTTCCTTTTCTAAATTTGATTTCTTCGGAGAAGCAAGCACACTTCATCAACTTTTGTCAATCGGATATTTTTTTAACGATCGTTGGAAGGCTTCAGCAATTGTCGACCTAAAAAAGTAAATAATAAAAAATTGTCCTTAGAATAATAATGTATTTTTGTCGTCTTATCAGTATCAATATACGTTATATTATATACATAGAAGCGCAACAGTACTGTACTGCAAAAATCAGCAATGCGGGGTCCAAAATATGTTTAGGGGCCTACTCAAATTAGTAACAGTCAGCCAAATTGTTTGTGAGAGCGTAACCAAAAATCTCAATGTCAATGTCAAGTCGTAAATAAATTATGAAAATTTAAGAAATTAAATTCAGAATAAATCAAAATTTAAATTCCTCTTTAACGTTCAACGTTTAAATTAAGTAGTTGAACTACGAAATTCTTGGAAATTAAAAAAAAAACAACAATCTAAGGATCAAATTTAGACAGTTTACTCTGATGATGTTTCCGCTTAAATTAAAAAAAAAATAATTAAAAAAAAAGAGGAAAGAAAATGACAATAAAATAAACAAAAGCCAAGAGAAAAAACGAAGGAAGGGGGTTCGGAGTGTGCCTTCTTTTTCTTTCCTCTTTTATTATAATTTTTTAATTAAATGAAGAGAAATTTAGTAGTTTTTTAAGGTAGGGCATTGGTATTTTAAGGTAGGGCATTGCCCCACAATGCCCCCCCCCCTAGCTACGGACATGGTGAGTTGTCCAAATTCTATCGTTAGATAATTGGTTCTTTTTAATCACAAAAAAAATTATTTTGCAATTTATGTAAATAAATATATAAGAACATACAAAGTACAAGCGTTCCTTGTTGCCTATTATTTGATTACAAAAAATTAAACGACATTGTACCAGACTGTAACGTGGACAGTTCTTTTAAACAAACATACTCATTAGGGTGTCCGTTATTTTGGCGAGGTCGGAATTCCCCCCCCCCCCCTTAAAACTTTCAACATAAATAAAATGTTCGAGTAAAGAGGGCTGAAAAATACGTGTATTTTCCATTTAAAATTTCAGCAGCTCGGGGCTTTCATACATTTTGCATTACTCATAAACCAATAAGTCGAATGAATTTTCCGTACACTAGACAGATTTAAAGGAAAGAAAAACGAACTTCTGTGGGTAAGCAGCGTACAGCCGTTAACAACCGTTTTTATTTTTTATTTAAGATCGAAAATAAATCTATTTTATCATGGATAATTTTATGAAAAAAGAGCATGAAAAAGATTCACAATTAAAAAATAGACTTACAAACTACCTCATTTTACGGCTCATTAGAGACAAAATTAACCAATGAAAAAAGAGGGAGAAAAAGGGGAAAAAGTCAACCAATCAGAATCACCCACCAAAATTGGAGGGTATATATTACACATATATAAGTTTTCAATTTAATTGTAAAAAGTCAGGGGCGGACGTTTGTAGGCCCTAGGGGGCACGCAACTTTAAAATTAGTTAAAATCCAATTTATTTTTCATTAGAAATGTATACTATTTAATACTATTTATTATATTATTTTATTGCCTTCATTGTATACTTTTACAAGTTTTTACAATATTCTTTTGCCCTCTTAAATGATCAAATAAAACGAAGATACATATTTTCTCTCTTAGAATTTTTACCTGAACAGATGACAATTAAATCATTACATATTTCTATATCTATATTACAGCTCCTCCTGGCCTTAGGTTATGTTACTCCTCTATATCACTATTTTCTTCCGACTCAAGCCCAACATCTAGATTCTTGATTACAATCTCTCTCGCAAGTCTTTCGAATTCTTTTGCATATCTGCAGAGCTCAATTCTTCTTTCAGAATATTTATTAGTTTCTGTTCAATTTCAATATGCGGATCTTTTTGTAACCGAGAATCAACCTCGCTGATCAGGTCCCTTTTAATTAGTCTTCTTGCCTCTTCGCCAATCCAAATGTGAGCCAAATTTTCTTCCGATACTCCACACAATCTACATAATGTATTGCTGTACCCTTTATTGCCTGACAATCCTACGTTCCCACATCTCAGTCTTGCCCACTGTTCCTTGAACTCCCCATTTACCTTCTTTAAATCCTAGTATTTCTTCCTTTAAAATCCCTCTTTGTAATTTTTGTATAACTAACAATATTTGGATTTGTCGATCCGTCCCCAATCAGATTGAATTTCTTGTTCTGACTTTCTTATAACCCCTCGTTCTAAATTACTTTGTATTTTGCCTTCATTTCCTTCGCTCCTCATTAAGCGTAATGTTTCTCCGTCTCCTACTTCGGCCAGCGATTTTTTTCAATTTTTCTCCCCATTTGGATGCGTTATTATTATCAATCGCTCTTAATTCCTCCATTAGATAAATCCTAGGTAGTCTATCTCACCCCATTCTTACAATTTCTAAAAACGGATCTACTTGCCCTTCTTCTCGCCTCAATTTCTAGACTTCTTCTTCCTGCTTCTATTCTCCAAATATAATTTGGCGTATTTCTATCTATCCCCATTATCATTTTTATATATCTGCCTCGCACTTTTTCCATAACCTCTGACCTTTCCCACCACCATACTTCAACCCCGTATAGGGCCCCTGACTTTGCCAAAATGTCTAACAAGTGAAGTGTTCTTCCTAAATTATTTATTCTTGTCCTTTTCATCACCCCCCCCCCCCATGCTGCGTCGATAGCTTTCTGTGCTTTTCCTGCTAAAGTTTTCAGATGCTTAATAAAAGTCCCCGCTGTAGAAAATCAAAAACCCAAGTACTTATATCGATCCACTACTTCTAGTTCTTCCCCAAATATTTTCCATTTTTCCACTTTCTTTCTCCTCCCTCTTTTCCTAAATATCATGATTTTTGTCTTATTTACAATAACTTGAAGTTTATTTTTCGTGAGATATCTTTCTACAGTTCTAAGCATTTCGGTTAAGCCTTCAGCAAAATCCGCGACCAGATTGAGATCGTCAGCAAATTTCAATGCATAAATCTTAGTGGTTCCTATTACTGTACCTCCTTTTTTCCTTTCCCACTCTTCCTCTAAATTTGCTACAAACACTTTAAAAAGAGTTGGGCTCAGTGGACACCCTTGCCCTACCCCCCTGTTGGTCGTAAAGCTCTCAGTTACACCTTCATCCGTGATTACCTCATTTTTAGTTTCTCTGTATATAGTTTTGATCATTCTCAACATTATACCCTTTATCCAAATCTTTTCCAATTTAACAAAAAGAGTATCTCTGTCCACCAAAGCAAAAGCTTTCTCAAAATCTACAAAAGCTACGTACAGCTTTCGCCCTTCCCTTTTTAACTTGTTGTTTATCATCGCGTTCAGCGCAAAAATATGATCTCTTGTTGCCCTACCCTTTCTGAAGTCTGACCTCGAGCCTGACTGACTTTCTTTAAATAGACCTTTTCTTTCCAACCACCCTCTAATTTTTTCATCCATTATTTGAGCCAAGACCTTGTATCCCACAACTGAATGGGCTCGTAAAAGGGCTATTCCCCTATAGTTACCGGTATCATCTTCGTCTCCTCCTTTGATATAGGGAAGATTCTTGCTTTTTCCCAACCTTTCCCTATCCTCCCTTCCTTCCACATACCATTTATGCATCTGTGGACTTCTCAAACCAACATGTAGGTAAACCTTGTAGAAATTCTACCGACAGCCCGTCCTCTCCTGGCGATTTCCCCTTTCTCATCTTTTTTATGCATTGCGCTACTTCCTCTAAAAAACTCTCACCATTCCCTGCCTCCATTATTCTGCTAAGTTCTTCAACTACCTCCTCTTCTCTCGCCAAATCAAGAGTTCTGGTCTCTGCTTCACTAATTATTTTATCTGTCTCAAGTAACTTCTGAAAGTGAGATTTCCACTTCTCCTTTTTGATCTTGTTGTCCCTTTTTCATTTCCTAGGTCTAAAATTATCTATTGCTCCCCAAAACCCGCTCATTTTTTTACTCTCCGCCACTTTCCCTCAATTTTCTTCCCTTTTCTCTCGTTTCTTTTCAGCAAAGAATTTTTTCAGACTATTCCGTTCCTTCACGAATTCCTCCCTGTCTCTGTCGCTTTTAGTATTGAGCAACTTCTTTAAAATTTCCCAGACCTTATGTTTTAAGGGTTTACTTTCCTGCTCCAACCCGTTACTATTGTTTCCCTTCCTAATCGAACTTTTTTTGTTGTATCCTATCTTCCTAACCATTCCTAATTCTGATGCAACTTTGTTAATGCTCTGTATAATTCTTTCCCATCTATCCTCCCAGCTGGTGCCTTCATCAGGCTCCTCCCAATTACGTTCCAAAGCTTTTTCAAATTCCTCTTCCTTATCCTGTTCCCAAATCATTCTTACTCCTGGCTCGATATCTCTATTATTAAAAAAAATAAACCTGCCGTCTTTTCCACTCTGAATGTCAAGTTTATAGGTCATTGGTAGATGGTCCGATTCTATTCTTGCTTCTATTTTCAATTCTTTAATCACATTTCCTTCTCCGTTGTCTCTTGTAATTACGTAGTCCAGAACCGAACTCCCAGCTCCACAGATATACATTCGTTAGAAATGTAATTATGAACTAAAAATTATTGATTTATTTTTTATTTATACCTCATTTATTTGGAATGCAATAGTTAAGCCTTAGGTACCGTAGTGGAAGAAAATATCTTTTTGCAGTAAAAAAACTGTAAAAAGCTTAAAACTTAACGGATCATGATTAAACTTATAGGGTATACTCACAAGATGATCTAACTTGTAATTGAGGGTTCGGATCAAAGAATGGGTCGCGCGCTCGAAAATGCGGAAAAGTATTGTCCACGCGTCTCGTGAAATCCAAATTTTAAAGTTCAAAAAATTAAATTTTCAAAAATATGGACATACAGAAAAGGGCAAGACGGAACTTTTTTATATCTGAAGTTTTTTCGTCCGATGAATATTTTTAATAGTAAAAATGAAAAAGTGAAACAAATATTTCCCCAAATTCAATTATTTTTTAAAACATAAATCGTCAAAACTCAGCTAAATATTATTGAAACTGTTTAAAATTTGGTATACGCACGCAATGTACCCTAGCAATGCCTACAAAATGACCAGCCTCAATTTGCAATTAATTATTATTAAACAATAGGCAGTTTTGATTGCTTTTTTCATTTTGTAGGCATCGCTAGGGTACATTGCATGCGTATACCAAATTTTACTTTAACTACGCCTATTATAAAAAAAAAAAAATTGTCGATCTTTTTTTGGTGAAGAACTTTTGTCTATTCATTTTTTGTCGTACCTTGTGCCATTTTGCCAAAAATTAAAATTTTTTGTTAATCTTATTTTTTACGATTAAAACAAAAACTACGCTTCCTTTCAATAAATAATTTATAACAAATTTTTAGATCTCTTTTGGGAGAACAACTTTCGCTTACTAATTTGTTTTCGTATCGTGTGTTGGTTTTCCAAAAATTTAATTAACAAATTTGTATGTGTTATTTTTTACAATTAAAAAAAAACCCACGCCAAAATTAAATTTTTTCTTATCTTGCATAGTTTGACCGTAAAATGGAATTTTTTATTTTTAATAACATTTTTCACGATTAAAACAAAAAATATGCGTCTTATCAAAAAATGGCCCAAGAAAATTTGTTATCTTGCATAGTTTGACCGTAAAATGGAATTTTTCATTTTTAATAACATTTTTCACAATTAAAACTAAAATAATGCGTCTTATCAAAAAAATGGCCCCAGGGAAATTTATTCATCTTTTTGAGATGACAAATTTTTCTTCTAAACAATTTTTCCGTATCTCGCACAGTTCCCTTGGAAAATGGAATTTTTTATTTAAAAAAAAGCATTTTTGTTGGATAAACCCAGAACCGTTAGTCAAAAATAGCTGGTTAACGAACTCGCCCTTTCTTGTTATGCCTTAAAATAGTGTACCAAAGCTCAATCCAATCTGATCAGTCTTTCGAAAGTTATCGTGCCTACAGGATACAGACATGGATACAGGCATATGTACATACATGCAGACACCTTCATAAAAATAGTTTTTTTCTGGCTCAAGAGTGTCTCAAGACGTGGAGATTTGATGAAAACCTACTAGGACAAATCATACATAAAACTAATACCTTCTCATTAGGATGAGAATGTACAAAATAAAAAACATCAAATTCTTGAGAAAGCAGTCATTAATAAGCTAAGATAATAATTTCTAAACTATTTCATATTTCAGGGTGCATTCATTGTCATTCTTGAAGATAACAGTTGAAAACAAAAATTTCATTAGTGAAAGTTTCATACTGAACAAAGAAAAATTCTTGACAAAATTATTTCAAATTCTTGAAAAAAAGTTGACTTATAAACTAAAATGATCATTTACAGAGGCTTTTATATTTTTAGGGATGCACTCATGGATATTATTAAAGATTATAGATAACAAAAAATCATTCATGGCCAACGGCCATACCACGCTGAAAAACCCAGTTCTCGTCAGATCACTGAAGTTAAGCAGCGTTGGACGCGGTTAGTACTTGGATGGGTGACCATTCAAGAATACTGACATGAGTGCTGTTGGCACATCGTGGGTGTGGTGAGCCCACACTTGTAGTTATTTATAACTACAAGAAAAACCTAGAAACACTACCCGAATCGGGTAGTGTCACGCCTACCCAGAAAGGGAAATGGTTTAATGGTATATATATTCATCCAGAGCTTCAAAACAAAACAAAAAAATTTAAAAGAATTGCAAATTTTCATACACAAATTAAGTTTTCAAATTAGACTGCTTTTAACTTGAAAAATGTAGGTAAAAACTTATATAATTAATTATTTAATTAAAATATGTAATTTGAAAAAACAAAAATACCTAAATAATTTCTGATGTAAGAGGTAGGCACTTATGTGGCCGGCATCGATATATCGAACCTCTGCACCCGGCCAAATTTCTTCCAAACTCATGCATCCTTCTCGAGGTACATAAGCGTCATTTCTGGCACATACGGCAATTATTAATTCTGTATCCACGGGAATCTCGAAATTCCTGAGATGCGTACATTCGTCCATTATCCCTCTCATGAATTGCAATGCCTCGTGCTCCCGCCACTTACTGTCTGAAAATAGGGGGTGTTTCGACACAGGAAATAAGCACACCCCTAAATCACAAACCAAGTCTTACAATCATGCTTTCAAACTTCAAAATGGGGATTATAAAAATCAAGCGCCAATTCAGTATGACCATTAAAATCTGAGAGAAAAAATACCAGACATTTTCTGGGTCTTTTTCGGTTTTAACATTTTTAAATTCAATACTTCAATATTCAAAACAATTTTAAATTTCAAGTATATTCAAAATTGAACTTCAAAGTAAAGCATTCACAGTTGAACAATTCTAAATCTAAAGAATTTAAATTCAAATTTAAGCAATTAAAAAGAAAGCTTTCTACAAATCTCTTATATCTTCTCCAGCAAGTTCCTGACTTTTTAAATCATATTTTGGAATCTAAGAAACCAGACATATTTCCGCGACAAAACAAAATAATTTTTTTTAATTTTAGAAATTTTATCTTTTTGACAGAATTGAATACTGGTAATTAAAAAAAACATTAAACCTGGAAGAAATTCAAGTTAGCTGCCATCAAAATTGGACATTTCATGTCATGCCATTAAAATTGAATACTATTCATTTTGAGGTATTCAAATATAAAAAATTTCAGTACTAAGAATTAAAAACTGAAAATTGTCAGATTGAAACCTTTCAAAACGAACAATTGGATTCAAATTTAATAATTTTGAATTTAGGGTGCTTTGAATGTAAATAATTATATATATTAATTAAGCAATTTTTTGTTTAAAGCCTTTAAAATTGTACAATTTTAAATTCGAATTGTTGATCGTTTTCAAATTGAAAATTTAACATCAAATAATTTTATTATTTTCATAATTTTATAATTTTAAATAATAAAATTTAGAAGATTTAATTTGGCGCCTTTCAAGTTTAAATGCTTTGAATATAAAAGAGTTAAAGTTTAAGAGATTTAGCTTCTCATACAAATTGTGTAATATTTTACTTTTAACACTTAATTTATGAATAATTCAATATTTAAATTGTTCCATGTCAAGCGCTGATATTTTTGATTCTATTTAAATCTTTTTAAATCCTTTTTGTAGAAAAAATTTAAAAATTGAGCGCTAAAAATAAACCTGAGATTTATTTAAGAAGAAAATTAGAAAGACAATATCGTCAAGTCAATCTGTGCAAAAATTCTATTCTTGAACAAA
>CAKNYM010052294.1:142547-154431 GCA_932195095.1 Andricus curvator
TTTGTTCAAGAATAGAATTTTTGCACAGATTGACTTGACGATATTGTGTTTCTAATTTTCTTCTTAAAAAATTTAACAAACAGAGACATTAAGCCATAGACCCTGATATTTGTTCTTTTGGGTTCGGATTTTAATGCCGTTCTCAGGGAATAGGTTTCTGGGTCAACCTTCAAACCTGAGATTTAATTTGTCAAATTATTACATTTGTTTACGCTTCAATTTCAAATTGTTACTTAATAAGGCTTCTATTTAAATTTCGTTTTAAGAATTTGAAATCTTCTGATTGCAGAAGTTTCAATTTTGAATTTTTCATGAATGGCACGACTTAAAAATTGTTCTATTTTAGGAGATATCAGCATAAAAATGTAAAATTATTCAATACCAAAAAGCTTAAATTTAAAACTTCTAATGTTAACTGTTTAAAAATGGTAAATTGGTCTATTTTTAAACCTTAATGCATGAGCTTAAATTATAACGTTTTTAAATTCACACTTTATGAATTTGAAATAATTTAAAATTAAAATTATGCAGTCATTTTTACTTTCAATCCACTGCACCTTTTTTGTTTGTTTTGTTTTACAAAGTTGATTTCTTTTGAAAATAGCATTTTTTTTTCAATTCAAAATCCTTTGAATATCGAGATGTCTTAAAGTCTAGGCGATTTCTTAACTCTATAAAACGGGAAAAAGTTAGTAAACGAAAATTCAAGTTAAATTGGGATGGAAAAGTGGAGAAGGGAGTGTAAAATGGGTAAAAATTGAAAACCCAAAGTCACCACACGAAATATACAGGGCTTACCCTTCAAGGACTCCAAATCAGCGCTTTTAAATCGGTTCGAAATCAGATTCAGAGGGAAAAGATCTGCAGCTGCCTTTTCCTCTGCAATCTGTCCATTCTCCACTTTCATTTTTTGAATTTTGTTATCACTCGCATTGTGACTATTGTCATAGTTATTTAATTTATTAGAGTCTTTACCAGTCTTTAATTCCTCGTTGCTCTTCTTCGATTCGACTTTTATTCGATCTAGTCTCGTCATACTGTCTGGGTAATGTTTTGCAAAATGCTGACCCGCCAAAAAAGCATCCTGTAAATAAAATACAATTTTTTAAGAAGTGGAAGCTTTAGGAATAAGAAAAATAAAGTCAAAAAGTGGATTTAAATATATAAGGTGAAAAATTGATATCAATAACGATTTGAACAAAATAAATATTTAAGTAAAAATATAAGAAGTGAGCTAATAAAATAATAAATTTAGAGAATATGTTTTGAAACAATAAACGAGAAAAAGTGAAGCATTTATTTTAGAATAAATATTAGTTTTCGAAACAATAAAAAATTTTTACGTACGTCTTGATCGATTATTCTAACCATTTTAGCGAGATCGTTCTGGTACATTTTATTACCAAAGTACTGAGACTCGAGTAGCGCCCAATTTATGGAGGCGCTCATTACGCCTTCAGTAAAAACTGGAGATGCCGTCGACCACGAAAGACAAGGAATTAACGGAATCGGTTTGGGCCAATTTGTTGCTGCGAGTGAAGCCATCTTAAAGTATAAAACCTCAATTATTCAAACCATACTTACATGTGTTAATATGAGTTGTTTATTCAGATTGCACAATGCACACTTTAAATTAATAATTAATGAAACAACAAATACAGTATGGCCATTACAATCTCTGAAAAAATTATTGGCAACGAAGGGTTAACCACTAATGCATTCGGGTGTATGTTTGTATTCTTTTGAATTGCTATAAATTGCTTTTGTATTAATGGCTTTGGAAGCAAACCCTAACCTCAAAATTGAAGTGCCTATTTTAGTCCATAAATACTAGAATTACATCTTTGTTAGATACTTACAGAGCCTACTCTTGTTTTGATTCAAGTCTGTATTCGGAGTGAAAAATTGACTAATTGCAATACTTTTCGTGCAAAACAATTTTTTTAATTCTAACCCGAGAATTCGAAAAAAATCGTTTTACATACGTAATTAAATTATAGCTAATTTTTCGCTCCAAAAATTATAGACTTGATTAAAAACAGGAGTAGGCCTTAAGTAGTTAACAAGCATGTAATATTCTAGTATTTATGGAGTAAAATGAGGCTATTCCATTTTAGGGTTAGGACATGGTTCCAGCTCCCTTAATTTTAATAAATTCAGTTTTATTCAAGTGAATTCTTGAATCCTAACGAGAACTTCTTTAAAATGATATTAGTGAGAAGTGAGCCACTGATTTACTTTACTTTTTTTGAATTCACGCGTAATCTTCTGAATTCACTTGAATTCTTTAAATATTTGGTATTCTTCTGAATTCCCTTAAAGTCTTTTGAATTCTTGAATTCAAGTATACATTAAAATAGGGTTGTTTCGCAATTTTAGATAAAATCATTTTTTAATACATAATTTTAATCTATACTCAAGGTGCGCTCTAAATTGTTTGTCTGTTGAGTCATTAAACAGAAAAAAATTATTGAAAATTGAAGGCGGGAAAACACTTATTCAAGTTAGTGTCACGTGCGTGACACGTGACTCAGAGGTTCTCATAATTATGAATGTGACGATGTGGCTTTGATTAAAACTAACGAAACTTATGATAAAGAGATTAGGTCACCTATCCGTTTCATTTTCACTCCTCGTATTTCTGCACTTACGAAGTCACAATTACTCTTAAAATATTCCGATACCACAAATATATATATTTTCGGTAGATTTCCACTATTGGATTTTACGAAACCCTCCTTCGACATTTTTTTAAACAATATTTTGCGACTTCTATTTTCGACGTGCAGATAACCAAATCAAAACAGCGGCACAGAAAAAGATATTTGTGACAATACGTACAAAATATTTTATGGGCGTTTTAAAAATTAGATTTTTATAAACTCTAAGATCCATTCATTGGAAAAGTGATATCAGACTTTGGAAACAACCCTATTGCTACTAGTTAATTCTTCGACTGTTTTAGATTTATTTTTTATTTGAGATGGCTGAATTTCTATTTTTTTACACTAAGATGTAAACTTGAAACAACCATTTAAAACTGTATTTTTTTAAATGTTGCTACGTTTTGAATTGAATAATTAAAAATTAAGAGACGTAAAAAATAACAATGTAAAATTCATGCATTCAAAATTGAACAATTTTAAATTTGTTAATGTTCCAAATTGACCATTTTAAATTCACAGCTTTCAATATCGAGCAATTTAAAATCTGAATGGTTTATAGAATTAAAAATGTGATTCATGATCTATTTTTTGTAAATTTTATATGGGGCATAATTTCTGAAGTGTACCCACCTCGAAAATGAAAGTTGTCCGATCGGGCTAAAAATTGGCCCAATTGTAGTCCTATTAGATAGTACTCCTCACACCAAAAATTAATTCATTTTGATAATTATTTATCAAAGTGGAGGGGGTACAATTTTGTGTTTTTTAAGAAAAGCTTTACTTTCAAACGTTTGTAACTTTTGTCCTATTGCCTTAAACAAAATTTCATTTGAAATATTTTCGATAGAATTTTTCACACGCTTTCTGGTGGCAATAACAATTTTTGAAAAAAATCAAAATTTGACCCAAATTTTCGAAAATCAAAAATAAATTTAACTTTTTTTCAAACTTGGGCACTTTTTTTTTTCTTCAAAATAGTTTTAAAAGAAAGCTGAGATTTTTTCCTATAAGACCTCCAATTTTTAGAGTGGCAAATTAATTTGTCTTTGAGCAATAGAACGATACATAAACAAGATGCCGTGATAGGGCCGGTGCGGTGGCGCGCGATCTCCCCTAGTGCGCTCAGGCCGAGGATCTTTGTGCAACGCTTTAGTGCCAGTTTTTTAAGTTAAGTAATATTATATGCTGCTAGAATAACTGTTCTCTGCATTTTCAGGGTGAATTAACAAAGGCCTGCATTATTGTAAGTGTAAAATTAATTGGGAATATGCTTTAAAAATTAGAAGTGAGAATATACATCTTTTAAATTTACATTTTTCTTCAAAAACCTGAAGGAAAATGTATTGCCTGGGGAGTTTTTGATTTGCTTCGATTTTGCTGAGAATTACGCCTTCATAATCCAGAATGTACCGCAATGATAATTTAGCTCATGACATGGTGGCTGTTCACGAGTATCAAAAGATAATAGTAGAATACTTGAAAACTCATTTCAGGCCAAGTAAAATCTACTATTTCACTGATGGTACAGGGCAAAATTTCAAAAAAAGGAGTAGCTTTGTTAATCTCCAAGCCCATGAAGAAGATTTTGGTATCCAAGCTGAATGGCACTTCCATGGAACATCTCATGGTAAGGGTGCATGTGATGGTATAGGAGCGAATGTAAAGAGACAAGCAGTACGTTCAAGCTTACAATGTTCTCCGAAACATCACATGCTCACTCTCCATGCTTTGTTTCAGTGGGCAAACAGTAACTGTAAGGAAACCGAAATTTTTTTCAGCAGCAAAGAAAATCACGCCTTAGCCACCGAGTGACTGAAAACCAGATTTGACAAAGCTGTCATGATGCCAGATACATTACAGTACCACGCTTTCATTTCCACTCAAGACGGAAAACTTCAACTCAAGAAGTTTTCGTCCTCTGAGAAATACGACATCTTCTCGAATGGCAAAAAACAAAAACCGCAAAAGAAGCCTGCAAAGAAAACAACTGTTGAAACTATCGCCAAAAAATCGAACAGAAAGACAGATAATATTACCATGTAATATTACTTAACTTAAAAAACTGGCACTAAAGAGTTGCACAACGATCCTCGGCGTGAGCGCACTAGGGAAAATCGCGCGCCACCCGCCCTATCACGGCATCTTGTTTACGTATCGTTCTATTACTCAAAGACAAATTAATTTGCCACTCTGAAAATTGGAGGTCTTATAGGAAAAAATCTCAGCTTTCGTTTAAAAATATTTTGAAGAAAAAAAAAGTGCCCAAGTTTGAAAAAAAGTCAAATTTATTTTTGATTTTCAAAAATTTGGGTCAAATTTTGATTTTTTTCAAAAATCGTTATTACCACCAGAAATTTTATGAAAAATTCTATCGAAAACATTTCAAGTGAAATTTTGTTTAAGGCAATAGGACAAAAGTTACAAACGTTTGAAAGTACGGCTTTTCTCAAAAAACCCAAAAATTGTACCCCCTCCACTTTGATAAATAATTATCAAAATAAATTAAATTTTGTTGTGAGGAGTACTATCTAGTAGGACTACAATTGGGCCAATTTTCAGCCTGATCAGACAACTTTCGTTTTCGAGGTGGGTACACTTCAGAAATTATGCCCCATATACTAACATGTCCTCCCATGGAAAGGCCTGTTAATCCAAGAGGACTGTATCCCTGTTGTTCGCACCAATTGAGTAAAACGATAGATTCCAATATCAAGCAGCCTCCCATGATAAAAATGTCAGACACGTTGTGCAAACTGGAACGGCTACAAATATAAAAAAAAACAAAATAAATAAGAAATTAATACCATTTTAATCCCTTCTCTCTCTCTAAAAAAAATATGGTAGTTTTGTTGTCTAGTTTAGTACAAACCTAATTTATCACATTCTTACATTTGATCTTTTGGCTTTCGCAATCCGTAAAAAGGATTCTCTAAAAGGATGGACCCAATTCCTGATTCTTTCAACAGCGGTTTTGCAATCAGATTTCTTCTTCGCCAAAAATACTACAAAAATTAGTATTTTTATAATTTAGTATTTCAGATATCCTAAAAATAAGATTGCAAGGATTGAATACGAAGTCATATGTGCATAGATATTGTACTAAAATGACCAAAAAAACCCCTGAAACTTTCGTTAAGTTTGTAAAAATAAGCTGGAGAAGGCTTCTTAAATGTAAACAGAATATGAAGAGAGTTTTGTTACGTTCATTAAGAAGATAAACTAAACAAACATTCGATTCATTTTCTCAATGTCAAGGATTTAATATAATAAAAACCGTTGATAATTTTCTTAAGTTCGAAAAAGTCTTGAAACTGATCAATTAAAAAATTATAGACAGAATTTATTAATGTTTTAATAGTAAAAATCGTAAAAATTTATTCAAGTAATCAAAAATTATATATTTAAACCTCGATTTAAATTTAAACTGATTAAAATTTTCTAATAACATGCACACGCTCACAAAAAAATTGCATGTCCACTGCACGAAACCACCATACCTATATGTTTTTGGGACCGCTGAATCCAAATCTGGTGTCATATTTACTCCATCAGGTCAGGTTTTTTAAAGAAAATTAGCCTTTTTGGTCATTTTTAAAAATAAAGAAAGGTTTGAACCTGACGTTCTAGAAACTTCTAGCAGGGCTCAAATTAAAGGTTGAACCTTGTACTTATTGGAAAAATGATTTTTTTCGCCTATTTTGAGCGGTAACAAGTTATGGCTGCGTGCGCGCTCGCTCATCATGCCGCCCGGGTAAAATGTAGTGAGTCAGCACACGCGCAGCCAAAACCTGTTACCGCTCAAGACAGGCAACGGAAATAATTTTTCCAATACAATCACCTCAAATTACAATGTTCAACCTTTAATTTGAGTCCTGATAGAAGTTTCTAAAACGTTCGATTCGCACCCTAGGCCGTTTTTAAAAAATGGCCAAAAAGGCTGATTTTTCTCAAAAACCTGACGTGATGAAGCAAATCTGACACCAGATTCAGATTCAGCGACGCCAAAAACATATAGGTATGGTGCTTTGGTTTAGTGGACATGCAATTTTTTCTTTTTTGCGTGCTTGTGTAATAAATTTTATAAAAAACATTTGGACTAACGTGATCACCCGTGCCAGCAAGATGTAAGCAGATGGGTTTGATTTTATGCGAACTCCATTTCCTAGGTAATATCATTTGAAAATGGGCAATTTTTGTCTCTTCCGGCATTATTCCAGGCAAATGATGTTCGAAAGGTGATTCGAATTGTCCTTCCACGATGTGGCAATCGGACCATTCTTCGTCCTGGTGATGGAAAAATTAATAAACTATCAGAAATTAATTCTCCATAGTTAGTATGTGGATACGCATTTTTCAGCATTTCAAATTTATTAATTTTGGATTGTTAATTTTATTAATTCAGAGAGAGAGTTAAAGTTGTTGTCTCTTGGATAGGTTGAAAGCTTGCTATTGCAAAAAATAGTGCAAATTGTAATGTTATCATACATTTTTAAAAACATCTGCTATAATAGATATTTTAAAATGTTTTTCTGAACTCATATCGAATGTAAAATTTTATAGAATCGCAGCAATTTATCAGAATAATTGTTTAATTTTTTCTGTGTATGCTGCGAAAAGTTAAAGTTGGAGCAAAAATTTGGAAAAATCAAACCCATCTCATCTGTAGAAAAACAATAATAAAAATAAAATGAATGTATATTTTAAAGAAAGTTCATAGAAAAATCATGACTACTTATTTCATATCTTTTAGAAAAATATATTTCTCAGCAGAAGAAATATTTAAATTTTTACCAATTTTATGTTCCTCTTTTAACTACTTGCATCATGCAAGAAAAAATGTTTAAAATGACAGAAAACATTGCAATTGGCACTATTTTTGCCATAGCTTCTTAAAAAATGGACAAAATTATCAATGATCCGATGAACTTGGATCATGTTTCAACCTATGTAAGAGAAAAAAATTTTGAACACTGAATTAACAAAATTCAAAATTCAGCAATTTGAAACGCTGAGAAATGCGTATCCACATAGTAACAATCGGTAGTGTAGGGTTACCAGATGAGTGAAAATTTAAATAATATGAATAAAATGTGATAAAGTTGTAATGTTTTTTGAAATGAAGGTATGATTTACGCGTTTTATCAGCGTGTTTTTAGTTCTGAAATTAACCGTTTACACGACAGGAGGAGCGACATTGAATGCGCATGTGCGCCGTATAATAATGAGTCCATAATACTCCTAACAGTAATATATGGACTCAGTTAACAGCGCGCCTTTACAGAATAAGGTTCTATCACCTCCCAACCCGAAAACAAATAAACTATGAATTCTTAAAAAATAACATTTAAATCTCCCAGTCATCTGGTCTATTCTTGCGCGATTATTTTTGCAATTATCTTCCCGTTCACGAACAATTTAATTCACTTTCAATCAAAAAAAAAAAAAAAGTATCACAAGGCGGAAGTCAAAAGTACACATTATCGAGTGACAGGAATTTTCCAAGACAAAAAGCGAAATAATTGAGGCAGCTTTTCCAGATGAGTATCATCATGAGTATATACTATTAATTTTGAAGATAAAAGAAACCTCAGATTTTAAACTACTTTAGGTGATGTTTGCGATTTTCATAAATTGAACTATTTTGATTATCAGGGGGGGGGGGGAGGGCGGGGGGATCATACTCTTTTTATATTATAAACCATATTGCAAAAAAGCACTTTATTCGGCCGGGAATTGGCAGATGGGAACATATGAACTCCTATCTAATACAATGCTGCTGAAGGTTGGTGACCTTCTCAGCATAAATCCCCAACCAATTGAGACTCTCGGTTTCCTTTCTCTGTCCTCCACCGCCCCCAGTAACAGAAGTTTTGGTGTGACTGACGTTACAACTAGACTCTCCACCATACGACGAATCACTACTTAACTTGGACATGATTTCGGCTCGCAAAACAAATTTCGCGCATAAAGGTGGTAGTTGGGTGTACAATCTAAACATTGAATAATACAAACAAGAAAGTAGCCTCGGAATGGACTGAAACTTTGATTGATGAAATGCAATACACACGGTAAACGGAAAGGTCGAGTTTCAGGCGATGAATGAAGAACTGGGTGTTTGGAATGCTAGAGGACTGAATGATCTTAAAGTAAGAGAACTACGAGAAACTATGCATGCAAGGAAACTACATATTTTATGTGTACCTGAGACGAAGAAAAAGGGCTGCGAAAGTAGAAACATAGAAAATGGGGTGTTAAAAGGCGGTTTTGAAATATGGTCAGGAGTAGGTAGTGAATCACATGGTAGTCAAGGGGTCGGTTTAATTATGAATGAAAAAGGAAGACAGCATCTCAGAGATCATGATTTTGTATCTCCCAGATTGTTGTGGGCTAGAATGAAGGTAGGAATCAGAAGATTATTTATCATAGCGTGCTACGCCCCAGTTGATAGCGATCCGAGAGAAGTCAAAGACGCCTTCTGGGACACTTTAAATGATACAATAAGTACTTGCGATCAAGGTGAAAGAATAATTCTGCTAGGAGATATGAACAGATGGGTCGGCGTCTAACGTCAGGATACAGACACAGAAAGGGCGCTAGGTAAGTTTGGGGATACAACAAGAAAAAATTATAACGGGGAAAAATTAGTTAGCTTATGTTTAGAAAAGGGCCTATTTATTACAAATACTTGGTTTCGACATAAAATGATCCACACGTGCACCTAGTGTAAAGGAAATAACCGCAGTATAATTGATTTCGTTATTGTGGATGAAAGACTAAGAGAACTAGTAAAAGATACAAGAGTCATGAGGGGTTCCGAATGCAATACTGATCATTACCTTTTAGTCTCCAAAATAAACTTAGGGCGGGGATGGAAAAGAAAGAGAACAAAAAAACGAAATAAATACGAATCAAGATTGAAAATTTACAGAAACCGGAAGTGCGAATAAATTTTCAGAATAAGATAAACAAACGCATAGATGAGGCAACTTGGGAGGCGCTTAGAAGCAATGAAGATATAGAGGGCGCGTGGACTTTGCTATCGGGATATCATTGTTAAAACTGTGACTGAAGTATGTGGTACGGCGGTTGTAGGAAGAAAATCTGGTGATGCATGGTGGAATGATGAAATTGAGGCAGCCCCACAAGAAAAGGAAGAAGCGTACGAGAGAACGTCGAACATCACAGGTCTTAGCGATGACGAGAGAAATAGACTCAAAAATTATTACAGGCACAAAAATAGGAAAGTTAAACGACTAGTCAAGGAAAGTAAAGATAAAATCAGAACAGAAGAAGAGAAGAAAATACAAAACGACTTTAAAGGAACCATGAAACTATTATTTAAACAGAAGAAGGAAAGTAAAAGTACAGAGTTTGTCAGCATGAGAAACAGCAAAGGTGAAATGCTATATGATACAGACGGGATAGTAGACGCTTTAAAAGACTCTTTTAAAGAATTATTAGGAGGTGAAGATATAGGGCAACAGAACTGCGACATAGAACATAATGCATTAAAAAACCCAATTGAAAAAGTCTGTGTCACTGAGGTTAGGAGATATAATTAAGAACTTAAAAAACGGTAAGGCTGCTGGTGTAGACAGTATTAGCGCTGAAATGCTTAAATACGGTGGCGAGTACATACATCACAGGTTGTGCGAATTGATAAATTTATGTATCGAGATGGGAGAAGTCTCAGACGATTGGAGAAAAGCGATTATCGTACCAATATACAAAAGAAAGGGAGATAAAAGCAACAGCAATAATTACAGAGGTATCAGCTTACTAAGTACCGTAAGTAAAATATACTCAAAAATACTTATTCGCAGGGTAATGAAAATTACAGAAGAAAAGATATGGGAAGTCCAAAGTGGATTTATGCCAGGAAGATCATTTACATATCAGATATTTAGCTTAAGACAGATCACAGAAAAAAGCTTGAGAGTAGGAACGAAAGTTTTCTGTGCATTTGTTGACCTAGAAAAAGCATTTGACAAGGTAAATAGAAGTCAACTTTGGGAAGTCCTTAAAGAGTACGGAGTCAATGGATGGCCCCTACAAGCAATAAAATCATTATATACAGGTAGTAAAGCGAGTGTAAGAGTAAATGGGAAACTGAGTGACTGTTTCGATATTATGCAAGGCGTGAAACAAGGATGTGTTATGTCCTCATGGCTATTTATCATATTTATGGATAAGTGTCTAAGAATGGCCCTCTTCGACGAAGAAGGTGTAGATCTCGAAACAGTGAACGTACGTAGGTTAGCTTTCGCAGATAACAAGATTGTTATGGCAGAATCAATCGAGGACTTGCAAAGAATGTTGAATGAACTTGATACAAGCATAAAGAACATGGGCCTCAAAATTAACGTAAATAAACCAAAAATCATAGTGTTTGAAGGAAAAAGTGAGAAAACAATGTGCAACATTGTCCTAACTGATGAGAGATTAGAACAAGTTAACAAGTACGTATATCTGGGTAGCCTATTCACTAGCGACGGAAAAATAAATGGGGAGTTAGATAGGCGCATAAATGAGGGTAAGAAGGTTATCGGTAGAGCAGAGTGCATTCTCAGAAATAAAAACATATCAAAAAAAGCTAAAATGGCCATACATAATTCTATATTCGTACCGACTGTATTATATACGGTAGCTGGACATGGACCTGTCAAGAAAAGGACAGGAGTAAAATTACGCGATTGGCATGAAACCTCTGCGCACAATTTGCGGAAAAACACTGATGGACAAAGTCCGAAACGAGATAATCCTCAAAGAATGCGGTACAGGAGAGACACTAGTTGACATACGGGAACGAAATCAGTTAAGATGGTTCGGACATCTTGAAAGAATGAAAGATGAACGACTGACCAAACAAGTGTATAAAGGTAAAGTAAATGGCAGAATGCCCAGAGGTAGACCGCCGAAAGAATGGTTAGAATCTGTGAATGAGACATTAATCCGAAGAGACATAAGAAGCCATAGAAACACGAGAGCTTGCACGAAAAAATGCATGGACGTGAAGGAAGCTAGAGTAGTATGCCAGGCCAGAAAAGTGCGAGACAAATAGTTTGGAAACAGAGTGACAATAGAGTGAATGACGCCTGAAACAAAAGACCTTGGATACTAATGGGCCCAAGTGGGGAACCACACATAACAATTTTGTGAGGCTCTTCACTTGGGGTGATCGCTAGAGAGATTGATCAGCAACCTGGGTCGGAGCAGTG
>CAKNYM010052294.1:189909-208986 GCA_932195095.1 Andricus curvator
TTTTTTTTTTATCACGAAAAGTCATAAGAATATTTTGTTCGTCATTTTGCGTACTACTAATAACCGTACATAAAATTTTCAAATCTTCAAAAAAAGTGGTCTCAAAAATTTTCAAAATGTGCTCACTTTTTGGATTTTCATCCAAAATAGCTGGTTAACGAACTCGTTCTCTATTTTTCGGTCATAAAAAAGTGTGCCAAAGCTCAATCAAATCTGATCATTTTTTCGAAAGTTATCGTGGCTACAGACAGACAGACAGACAGACAGACAGACAGACAGACAGACTACAGACTACAGACAGACAGACACCTTCGTAAAAATCGTTTTTTCTGACTCAGGAGGTCTCAAAACGTGGAGATTTGATGAAAACCGACTATGTCAAATTTTACATAAAACCAATACCTTCTCATTAGAATGAGAATGTAATATGAATAAATAAGGGCGAAAGCCCTACATCCCGCTTGGAACGTGAAGACGAGTGACTGAGCAACTGAACGAAATTACGAGAATTCAAACAAGAAAACAGAAAGTGATGAATGGGTCGATAAAGTAGACTATAACTTTAACGACATGAAAATTAAAATTTTGATTTTGTAAGAGATTTGTAAGCTTCAGGAAATAAATTGTTTTCATATCTAAGATAATAATATATATAACAATTATGATATAATATAATAATTTATGTTTTTTTGACTGATGAGGATCCAAAACAGTGACCGAAACGTTTCAACAAGAATTATCGAATCTTTTATTTTGACCTTCATTTCCATGACTTGCTTCACTATCTTATATTATAGAATAAGAGATAATGTTGTTTAGGATAAATTCTATTAGGTATTTTCACTTCAACCACCAGCCAACTTCACATCGTTCAGTGCTGAGGGGAAAAAAATGGACCAAATGCATGGGACAAGACTTTATTTATGTTATATCTTCGTAATAAATAATAATTATTGTCATTTTATTATGTCATTGAATAGTAGTTAAAAAATATAAACTTTTTTTCAAATACATTTATATCGAAAAAATTAGTTTTTACGAAGATATTAACAAAATAAGGCAAAAATGGAGCAAATCACATGCATTTGATCCATTGTTTTCCCCTCAGCAGTTAACGAAGTGAAGTTAGCTGACTATGAAGTGAAAATGCCTAATAGCCTCGCAAATTGCTATTGCCTCTGCAGTGAAAATAGAAACTTCTGGGAAGATTTTATATTTCAAATATACGTCAAGTTGAGGGGAGAAAATTGCGAGACCTACGGATTTGTCTGATGTTTTGGAACCATCCGTGAAGAAAAACGTTCTGACATTTATACATTTGAAAAAATATTTTTGAAATCATTATCAGGAGATCGATTCTGTTGAAGTGATTTACCAGTCTGTAGATCTATAGGAAAGTTAGAGAATTAAATTGTATAGTCAACAAGGTAGTTAATTGGTGCAGCAGAACGGTAGATTAGGGGTTGATAATCCTTCCCACCAACTTTATGTTTATATGATATATACGAGTTTAAAAGAAGGAAACCTTTCTTAATGTTGAAAGGAACTTTGTTTTGCAAAGAATAATTAGACAGCTTTTTAAAGAGTTCATGTACAGGATTATCGAACTTAGAAAAGGATCTAATGAGAATCTGTCTGTGACCAGAACAAATCTGTTAAATAGGGAGAATTCTTTTAATTCTGCCTGCATGACATTAATTGGCGTTGATATTCTGTAACCTAGTATAATTGTAAGAAACTTTTTGTGGAGAATACTTAACTTTTCATACCAGCTATCAGCGAAGATTGACAATGCATGGCATCCATATTCTATGGAGCTACGAGCCAACGAGATAAACAAAACCCTTAAAGTTTTTGGGTTGCATCCCCACCAAGTACCTCTCAAGCATTTCAGGATATTAAGTACTTTGTTTCCTCTATCTATTATTTTTTTGAATTGTAAGCTATTTTTCTTTATTATTTTGAGTGTTTTAATAGCATAAGCATCGTATCGCTTGTGCTTGATGAAATTGTCGTAGTTGGACGTGGCCAAATACTTCTTTTGTTTAGCTAATCTAATTCTAACAATTCTATCAAACTCCTTTTTCCACCAAGGCGGAGAACAAGGATTGTTTTTTATTCGAGAGGGTTTTCTATCTATGTTAGGACCAGCTTCATGAAGTGCATTATCGATGTCCTTGAAAAGGTCATAATACGCATCTAGAATGCTAGCCAAATCATTTAGTTGTAGAGGAATGTCGTGATTACATTTAGACAGTTCTTCTCTGAAAACACTCCAACTGACTTTTTTTAGATTGTATTTATGTGAAAAGAACTGATAATAAGGACAAGGTATAGTTATATTAATTATCGTTGGGTAGTGGTCACTACTCATTTTGTCGGTGTAGGAATTCCATGAATATCGCGTACTAAGAGTATTGGATACTATGGAAAGATCAATAGCTGATTTTGCCTTGTCAGGATCGGTGCATAACGTAGGATTCCCATTGTTGATGATGTTGTAATTAAGTTGTTGTACATGATAAAAGAGATTATTTCCTATCTGACACGAGCGATCGCTACCCCAGGACGTATGATGACAATTGAAGTCGCCCCCTATAGAAATATTGTTGTAATTAATTGTTGAATCAAAGAACTCATCCCATTTAATGTCTTGTATGTTCGCACGAGGATTTCTATAGACATTTAGTATCCATAACGGGCCAAGGTCTGTAGAAATGGAAATAGCTAAAGTATCCAGCTTATCTTCGACTCCATAAACATCGATGATATTAAAGGGAATATCGTTTCTAACTAAAATGAGGATACCTCCTCCTATTCTGTTCTCACGTTCTTTACGAATTAAATTAAAATTTTTAAGTTGAAAGTGGGACTTGGGTTTTAGCCAGGTTTCACTAAGAAGTATTATGTCATAGTTGTGAATTATTTTATCTAAATATCCTTTTTAATTGTAGATGCTTCTACAATTCTATTGGAAAATTCTGAGTTTAGATATTTTGGTCAGTATTGTTAATAAATAAGTAGGTGTAGTACTGAATATATAATAGGAAGTAATCAATTACTTGCCTTTGTTAATGTTGATAAGAAGGATGGTGCACTAGATGTAGAAGCAGCAGTGGGGATAGGCAAAGATGTTTGAGGTAGATTGAGAGTAGCTAGTAATGGTGCAAATTGAGTGACAAACTGCGCCAAGAAATAAAACATCTGAGTTAAGGTTTGCGCAAATTGTGGAGGGAAAGCACTTAAATCAGGGTTTTCGGGTGGGTTGGAGGCTATAAACCGAAGATAAGATCCATTGGTTGAGGGATCCGTAGTAGAGCAATGATCCTTAACGCTTTCTGAGGGTTGCCGAGTGTTGACACTTTGACGGGCTAGTGGGATTCTACGTTGTATGCTCGGTTTTAAAATAGCTTGTGCATAGGAAAAGGATCCTGGAGAAGTGAGCCCCGCATTTATACCAAGGGGACAATCAAGTTCGACATCACCTAGTTGACGAAAGTTAGAGTAATTGAGATGAGGTGGGAGGGAAGGAAGAGCAGTGTGTTTCGTCAAACAATGAAGATCAAGTGCTTGGTTATTTGATAACGCCGGTTTCTGTTGCACATATTAGAGTTTAGAGGCCTCTTTGATTGCGATATTTCTAAATGCAGCAATTTTTTTAATGTCTTGCTGTTCCTTAAACTTTAAACAGGTTTTGTCTCTTGCGAGAAGCGAACCTTTGCAATTCAGACAAACGGGCGGATCAAATTGTTTCTGACAAGGAACATATGTACTGTGTGGTTTATCCCCACAATGAAGGCACCTTGGATTCTTACACTGAGAGGCCACATGACCATAGCGAAAACAAGAGTAACACATTTTGACTGGGGTGATATATGGATCAACCCTAACACGAACTTGGAAAATGTACACATATTCCGGAACTTCTTGTCCCTCAAACGTGATTGCAATAGTTGGGAGGTCACGTATCTGATCATCCCATTTTTGTGTGAAGCGACGCACTTCTAAGATTGAACAACCATTGCTTGTATTAGCAAAGTTTTTGATTTCCTCTGTGGACATGTCAGTGGGTACATTTCTTATAATACCTTGTCGGGAGACTCTGTAATTAGGAATAAATGCATTGAGTTTCGATTCACCTAGAATGTGATTGTTAAGAACGATTTTGTTCGCATCTGAACCCGATTTGCACTCAACAGAGACACTGTTTTTATTATCCTTGCGAATATCTTTGATCATATTAGGAAAGGTTCTATGTAGAATACTACCAACGGACAGTGGATGAAGCGTTTCTTGTGTGGATTGGATTGTGACAAAGTAAGGACCTTTGATATTGGAAGTGTACTTATTATTTGGAACACCTTTATGAATATTAGCAGGCTGAGTTTTCCATCACACAAAACTTTATCTTTTTCGATGTGGGACTCATTATGAGAACCCGGTGGCAGGTCAAGCCCTCTTTTCCTGGAAGGTTTACCTGTTTTGAGCTTAGGATCGGGAGTGTTGCTAGGAGCGGATTTAACGAAATTCGTTACAGGATTTACTGTGGATTGAAAATAAGGAGACGCGTATTTTTTTTTTAATTAACTGAAAGCAGAAAAACCTTCATATCTCATAAATGGTAAAAATGGCACGGGTTTTAATGTAAAATTTGCAAAACACTTATTCTACCTTTAAAATTTTTTAATATTCCTAAAAAATGTAACTACTTGGTTTTTGTTGATATTATACCTATTTTTATGAATTATCACTACTAAGTACTAAAATACCTTTAACAATTCAGAATACACTTACCAAAACTACTAAGGTGATTCTTTCCATTGACATGCTGTTTTGTTAAAGTGAGGTCAAAATCCGTGACAACCTACACAAAGAAATTATTAAAATGTAACTGTGTCTTTACAAGAATGAATTTTGATCCCAATTAAAAATAAAGAGGCACATTAATATTCCCCACATTTTATTTTCCTAAATGTTTATTTTACCAAATATGACCGAAAAAAAATTTACTATAATTTTTATTTATCCGAATTGACAATTTTCCTAATTTTTATTTTTTAGAATTACCATTTGCCATAATTTTTTTATTTCCGAGTTACTATTGACATAATTTTTATTATTCCAATTCATACTGTTTGGCATAATCGTTCTTTTCCGGAATTTCGATTTGGCATAATCTTTATTTTACCGAATAACCATTTAACATCATTTTTATTTTACTGTATGTATGTATGTATATTTATTCTCTCCCTTTTACGGGTTTGAGGGCCTCCGCTCCCTGTACATATATTTACATTCCATCCTTACTCTAACTTAATCGCTGAATAACCATTTGAAGAACTGAATAGCCATTTGAAATAATTTTTATTTTCTCGATTAATCATTTGACATAATTTTTATGTTTCCCAATTACCGTTCGACATCATTTTTATTTAGCCGAATAACCATCTGCTATAATTTTAATTTTTCCGAATTATAATTGGACATAATTCTGATTTTTCCAAATTTCTATTTGACATCATTTTTATTTTACCAAATAACCATTTGAAATCATTTTTATATTTAAGAATTACCATTTGAAATCATTTTTATTTTTCTGAATAACCATCTGCCATAACTTTTCAAATTAGAAACTCTGATTGGCCGATTTGAATTTCGTGATATTATTTATTTTTATCCGGATGCCACTTTTATGAAAAATAAAATTTATGTTAACTGATGATTCGGAAGAATAAAAATTATGACAAATGAAGATACGGAAAAAAATTAGGGCATATAGTTAGTTAGTCATATAAAAATTAGGCATGTAAAATAGTTAATCGCTAAAATAAAAATGACAAACTAGAATTTCGGAAGAATAATAATTAATGTACCTGAAGTTCCGAACGTTCAAACGAACGAAATATTTTTCCCTATTTCTATTTTACTCATAAATATTGGCCTAACTGCAATTTAAAATATGCATTATAATTCTGTTTCAATAATAAATTATTTCCAATATAAGTGAACAAACATTTGAGCACTTTTTCTGTTTTATAAAGTCATCAGTAAAAAATTTCGTTCATTTGAACGTTCAGTACTTCAAGCACATTATTAATTATGTACAATGACAGCTAGGAAAAATAAAAACCATGACATATTCGGTAGAATAAAAAGACGTAAAATGGCAATTCAGTCTCATAAAATTATGTTAAATACTATTTTATTATGTTATCATGTTATGTTATTCATTAAATAAAAATGATGTAAAATAGTACTTCGGAAGAATAAAAATGATGTAAAATGGAAACTCGGAAAAGTACAAATTAAGTATGGTGATTCGGCAAAATAAAAATTATGCAAAACAGTATTTCCGAAGAATAAAAATTATGAAAAATGGCAATTCGGTCAAATAAAAATTATGTATAATAGTGATTTGGTAAAATAAAAATCATGTAAAATAGTGATTCTGTCCGATTCGGTCACAAGATTTACGGGAAAATAAATATTACGGAAAATAGAATTAGGGGAAAAATCATGGGTCTCAAAAATTAAGACTTACATTTTATTTTTTGGTATCGAATTTCGTCGATGTGGTCTTTGTATTAACATGTTTGTATTTATGCTAATTTTATTTTTTACGTTTAGAAATAGTAATAAAATAAATTAAATTGTAGATTTTACATTTTAGGGCTCATAAATGTAGTATTTAGAATATATAGATATATTTAGTAATGCAGAATTATACAGAATCAATATCTCAATTTTTTCAATTAAAAATTGTGAATTCACAAGGCCAAAAAGTGAGAATATTAAGTAATACAATTTTAAACAAGAAGATCAGTTCGAAATCAGGGTAAAACTGCAGAAAAGGACGATCCCATTCGGTTTTGTTTAAACTCACACATTTTATGTATTTTTTCACGCTGAACACGAATCTGAAAGAAAGAAGTTTCGCTCTGTTACCTTACAATTCTTAGAATTAGCCTTAGAATTCGAAACGACCCCGACCCCTTTCCAACAGTTTTTGTTGAGGGCCTAGGGTTCAGAGAGGCTTCCGTTTGATTCGCCTTAATCATACAAAAATACATCATTTGCGGCAAAAACGTGTGACAACTTTTTCGGAATAGTTAGGGCTGTAGCGCATGCGAGAGAGCGAGACGTCAGACGTTCGGTCTCGTGTGTTGCCCCCCCCCCCCCCAACTATTCCGAAAAAGTTGTCAGTATCACACAGGATCATGACACAGTTACGTCTCCTTAATATTACTTCGTGAGAGCGACACTTTTTCCACCAGATTCGTGTTCAGCATCGAAGGGGATGGACCTTTTATGCAGTTTTACCGAAATCAGTTCAAATAATCTTGATCGTTAATTCTGATCCAGAAGAACGAAAATAGGAAATCGGACGATTAAGAAACATATCTTTGATATAACTAAATAACCTAAATAACAAACAAAATGAGGTTGCTTGTGATTGATTTGCATCCGGAGTTTCAATCGTTTTTCTGTTCTTAGTATTTTAAATCCTACTGAAAAAGCCTACATAGTAAACTACATTGGAACCTATGTGGGAACCCATATCGGATCCTTTTTTGAATTCCTGTCTCAAATTACGATCTGAGATAGGATTATAGGATGGGAATCTATATCGGTTCTTATCATGGGTTTTTATGAAGGTTCCTACATCGATAGGGTTTGCAATTAATATTTAAGGAGTGCGAAGTAGTTTTCTATGGAAACTACGGCTGCGCAGTATTTTTTGGGGGTTTTTAAGATTGCCGACTATGCACTCAAAACTTCCAAAACATATTTAATTTAAAAAAAGTTCTAATCCCATATGGGATTTCATGTAGGAACACTTCATAGGTTTCCATAACGGTATTTATATAAGAACCCATGTGGAACCCCACAAAATATTTCCCATCCTATCTCACATCGTAATTTGAGACAGGAATTAAAAAAAGGATCCCATATGGGTTCACACACAAGTTCCCATGTACTTTACTATGTAGGCTTTTTCAGTAGGGAATTTATTTATTAACAATTTTATGCCATATTTTTAATAGTTTAAAACGTCATTTCGGAGTTTTATCTTGAAATAACAATTGCGAATGACAACAAATTCGGTAGTCAGATTTTTTAATAATTTTTAAAGTCCTTAGCTTCCAAATATGTATTCAAAGTTTTTATTGATAATTGTCTATCCTAACTTAAAAATCATGCATTTTCACTTCATCGTCAGCTAACTTCACTTCGTTGAGTGCTGAGGGCAGTGATGGGAGAATGCAGATATCTCTGGCATGCGCAGTAGTGATTCTTGTGTATTTTTAAGTTGACACCGTTGACACATGGGGTTACGAAACCTGAAAATACAGGAATCAAATCACTACTGCGATTGCCAGATATCTGCGTTCTCCCATCACTGGCTGAGGGGAAAACAATGGATCAAGCATGGGATTTGATCTATTTTTGCCCTTTGTTAATGTATTCGTAAAATCTAATTTTTTTCTATATTAGTAAGTGTATTTGGAAATTATTTTAAATTTTTAATAACTATTTAATGAAATAAGAAAATGACAATAATTATTATTCATTACGAAAACATAACGGAAATAAAGTTTTGTCCCATGCATTTGGTACATTGTTTTCCTCTCAGCACTCAACGAAGTGAAGTTAGCTGGTGGTTGAACTGCAAATACCTAATATTATATCTACCGGTATTTTTTCACTTCTTATATCAAATTCATTTAAAAGTTTAAAACTTTGATACGATGTTTTTTTGGTACAACCACTTTACTCAGCCATTTAAAAAAATTGCATTACGTGATAGAAATGTGAAAACCATTAGGGCTTTTAAGATTATCCACATTTTGAAAATGACCTTTTAAAATTAAAATTATTAGCAGCCTTGAATTTTGAATTTAATAATGTTGAATGACATTTTTGCTGCTTTTTCGAAAGATATCGTTTTCAATTGACCCAAGTATCATAATATTGTAAAGAAGATTTTTTTATTGCCATTAAGGTCTATAATTTGAATTTTTGTTCTGTTTTTAATTTCTTAATTTTTTAAATAAAAAATTGATTTTCTTTCCAATCATACGGAACCTAACGTTTTTCATCCCGGACTAACTCACTGGACTCATCAGTAACGCAATGCGAGTTAGTCCTACCTTACACTTTTGAATTTTTCTATTATTCTGTATATTTTCAAATAATTTATAATTTTTGTAAATTTCGTAATTAATATTATGACATTTCAGCCGTGGATAAGGGCTGAAACCTAATTTAATTAACATAAATTTTAATTTTATTTTTTGAATTAACAAAAATTAATGTTATATAGGTATGGAAAATATGTAGAACAAATTAGGCGTTTTACTCAGGGTGTGGGGGCCAACGCGTAAACTAATTGATCAAAGAATTTTTTTTAAAATCATACATGAAAAAACTTATAGTATTATTTACAAAGTTTACACATTTTTGAAAGTATACAGTATAATGGAATTTAGGTCAATTAAATTCTAAAGTTTATAAGATAGGACTCGTACTGCCTTACTGATGAGTCCAGTGAGTCAGTTCGGGAAGAAACGCGTTAGGTTCCGTATGATTGGAACGAAAATCAATTTTTTATTTAAAATATTAAGAAATTAAGAACAGAACAAAAATAAAAATTATAGGCCCTAATGTTAATAAAAAACCTGCTGTACAATTATAATTAATAATATTAATATTTTTAAAAGTAAATCAAATTCGTTGAAACATTGATTTTGTGAATATGTAAAAATTATGAGATTCGTAAGAAATTGTCAGTGACGAGGTAAAAAAAATTCCTTGCGCTTGACTATATTAATTTTTAAAAATTGTTTAATAGCGAAAATAATTTTTAAAAACACAATTTATCGACAAGAAAGATTCGAAAACAAAATTGGTTACGCCATTTTTGTACGTTTTAAACTTTTGTCCTCAAGAAACATCTTTTTACTGTTAAAAAATACCATTATTGATAACATTTCGATTCTTGAATATGTATAATTAAATTATTTTCGTCTTTATAAAACCTTAAACTTGTAAATTTTTGTTCTGATTTTTGTATCAGTAATAAACCCTCAGATGTTCAAATTAATTTTTAATGTCAACAAAAAAAGGATAGTTAATAAAAAATAGAACACAGATTTTGTTTAATTTGCTGCATTCAAATTTTCTATTTCCTAGATCTGGGAAATCTAATTATAAGTCGACTTGTAACATTTTTTCCATTCAAAATTCTGTCAAAACATCATGAAAGCCTTAAATATTTCAACCAATCGTTGGACCTCCTTCTTTCATTCCTTTCTCACAAAAATTTGCGTTATTCAAGGTTTTTGAAAGAAGAAATCTATGTTCAATCTTTTTTTAAATTAAAATTTGGAACTGACTTTTAGGGCCTTGAAAATCATAATTACATAGATAAAAAAAGTAACGAACTTGTAGTTTTGCTGGACCTCCTTGTATGATGTTGTTTATTTTTCTTATCACCCCATCCTTGTCCTTAATTTTCACAGCACTTCTACTTAAAATAGGAAACTGAAAAAAGTGAAACATGAACGATACTTTTTATCAACACACACGTCGAGTCGCGCGCGTACTTACGTCTGCAAAGGTCAATTCGTTTGGCATGATGTGAAAATTGGGGAGAAAATTAACTATACCTATGTATTAAATGTATCAAAATGGCGACTTATATTTCGACCTTCAAAAAATACAAATTTCTGGCCAAGAGCAGAAAAGTGAGCATATGACTGGCTTTTGTCAAAATTTGTTATGAGATCGACGACAATTGCTGAAGCGATCCTTTTACAAAGATGGGGGTAGAACGTCTGAGACGTGAGAAGGTCCAAGGCAGTCCAAGAAGGTCTGCCCGTCCCTGTCTGTCATTTGAAAATGTCTCCACTGCCGCCAGGTGTCGCGTGTTGACGTGTCGTGGCGCGAAAGTCGAATTTTATTACAAGAGTTTAAAAAGCGCAGTGCCTACGTGCACATAAAATATTCGTATTTTAGGTACTGGAGGAAAAGAAACAGTTTATTTTGGAGGTTTTTAATTTAATGTCATGACAATTTAAGTTTCCAATTATAACCGAATTTACATTGATGTTTTAATGAGGAAAACAGGTTTAAAAAATCGCTTGATTTTATCAAAATCGATATATCCAAGTGACCTAAGTTGTTTTGAGATCGACGAATCCCAGGTTTGATAACGGAATAAAAAAATGGCTGATTTGGAACTTAAATATTTTTATTTCATGATAATAAATTGCAAATTAATAGGTACATTATCAATTTATAAATATTTTTACAAACTTAAGCTTGAAACAATCTCCGTTAATTTATCGATTTTATCGTTGGAAGTTTTCGCACTAGTGATTATCGTCAGTTCTTTTATAATTTCTTTATCACATAGTCTTAAAATTTTTGAGAGGTCATCCCTATTAAGAATCTCCAAAATCTCGAGCCAATAGCTTTGCATATAATCTGAAAGCTCTTTTATCGCATTTTCCGGATCTTCTTCGATTTGAGATTTAAACTCATCCATTGCTGAAATAAAAAGTATTGATTTAAAATCATTTTTCATTCTTTTATACATAGGTAAATCAGAAAAAATGTTCACAAATGGACCAGTATACGCGCATGTCTAAAATTTCAGGATTTGAAAATGATCTCGTCCGATTTTAATGAAACTTGGTGAAATTATAGTATATCAGGTTATCAGGTCCCTCAATAATTTAAAACAATTTTGCAAAGTACCGAAGTACACTATATTTTATTTTGGAATTATCGTTATTTCTAAAATCGTTAATTTAATTCAAATTAAATCGAACAATGGAAGAGGAACTTTTTGTATAACTCCTCGAACGGAATAACTTTGCTTTTGAACTTTCTTCTATATCTTGTACATTTTTTGAAAAAAAAATATAATTCTCAGAAAAAAAACGGTTGCCATTTTTGATAAATTTAAACTTTTTAACATTTTTCCCCCGCGTTTCGAAAAATTGGGAAACCCTAATCAGGTCCAAAAAGAAAAAGTTAATTATCTTAATAACAATTTTGATTTTATTTTTAGCAAAAAAACATGTTTATTTGCAAAAAAAAGGTCGGCTCGTGTTAATTTTGAACTTTTTAATATTTTTTGCGGATGTCAAAACAGTTAGATAAAAAATAATTCAAATTAAAGTTTAAAAAAATTAAAATTTAATTTTACAAAAAGTTGCACGCTTTCTTAACAATTTGACACAAAGTTGGAAATTTTTGTTGTACCGCTACGCTGTTACTATTTCCCGACTTTCAATTACGAATGTTCCAAGTGAAAATTATTTTAGTATCTAATTCTAAATACTTTAATTTTAAATACTTAAAATAAAAGAATGTTTAGTATAAACGTTTGAAGCTTGAATGTAAAAATACGAATTTTCGAAAATTCAACATTGTTTAATAATGGACTCGACTTTGGAATTTTCAATGTTGAGGCAATTCAAAATTGTTAAATTTTTTGTTATGCTTGAAACCTGCCCAAAAACTGTTGCCGAGGGCCTCCAAAAATGTCAACTCACCAGAAGAAAGGACACTCATAATTTGAATAATGACCCAGTTTAGTTCAGAATTGATCTGGAACTCGTTTCGTTGAAACATTAACATAATGTCAAGACTTTGATGAATGCAAAAAGAAATTTGTTCATCGAGTGGAATTAGATTATAAGAATGGATATAAGGCCTTAAAATCTTGAACAAGATTTCATTCATTTTGTTGAACTTCTCATCATTTTCACCATCCTCAAATTTCAACAGCTCGCGTTTAGTTATTTCAGATAAGATAATAAGCCAATTCTCAATCGATTTCATTTGCGTTCTCGTATGGTGTTCATCGCTGATTTTCATTATCTGGGAAATTGATTCCGAAAGGGCAGGAATCAATTGATCAACGTTAAACAAATCTGTGAGGGCGTTCGACTCCATCGAAGAAATTGTAGATAAAAAGTACAAAACTGACATTAGGAGATCATCTAAAAAAATTTAATTATTATTTATAACGAATAAGAGAAGTTTTTTTGATCAAAACTAATTCTCTAATGTTGAAAAGTATAAAATATTTTGTAATTAGAAAATTAGTAATTACCCTTTATTGAGCTGTTGAGAATAAAAGTAAGAACCTCGCCCAGAAATTCACATTCCTTCAAGTTTGTCAACCAAACAGAGGTTAAATTTCGCTGAATGTACCAAGCAGCGGCTTGTAAAATTCTCAAGACTTGCACAAGTGTTTGCGAATCATCAGAAGGTAAAAGACCCAAGACGATTGAAATCAATTCCCTTTTGTTTTCGAGGGCTTCCAAAACTGTTGTATCGCAACACATATTTCCCACGATGCCTATAATTATTTCCTAAAATTTGTAATTAAATAAAAGCAAACGCATTCAGTGAGATTATTGAATTGATTAATTACTGATTGACTATATTTGCTCTAATTAAGTAAAAAAGAAAAATAAGATACAATGTTACCTTATAGTAACTGAAATAATTTATCGATATTTTTTAGCAATTTGAAAAACTAATAGAAATATTTATACTTTTGTTATTGTTATGCTGCAATCTAACTATTTAAAAATGTAGCGTGCATTACAATTTTACTTGTTTTTCAATTTTGGGAAAGAAATTCTTACTATTAATCTTGGCTCCTCCGAAACTTTTAGAACGAATTCTGCCATATTCAAAAAATCGTTTTCCAACAGAAACTTCACTACATCCTTCTCTCCTGACATATCCCATAACATGCACAAAGAATCTTCTAAATCGCTCGACCATCCTTTTTCATATACCTAAAAATTCATTTCATTTTTCATAATTTTTAATTATAAATAACATTTACATAATACAAATGCTGCACAGAACAATTATAATAGTTTTTGAGAAGTTACTTGAGAAAATAAATTAGTTTAGTTACTTCATGAAAAAAGGAACTTGTTATACTCACTACGTTAAAGTAACATAAAAAAATTAACTTTCATACAGAAAGCGATAGGCTATTCAAAGAAAATGTTTAGACCGGACAATAAAACATTTTGGTTACTGATTGCTGTAGAAATAACACAATTTTTTTGTGATCTCAAAAAAATTTGGGTTCTTTCTTGGGACAAAAACGAATGAAAAAGAAATGAAATTAACATTTCTCCTAAATTCAAAGTTTCAAATAAGCCGGAGACGCATTTTTTTTATTGCCTTTTGTAGATATACTATTTATTATTTTTTGAGACCTTACGGTACAGAATTATAAATTTTTTTTATTTTAATGGGGTAGTTTCATAATATTTTTTTTCATTTGAAATTAAGCGCACTAAAAACTGAATGCAATTACTTCAGAAAAGCTTTTTCAACTATGTTAAAAATTTTTTATCTTCAAGAGAATGATTTTGAATTTTTCGTGGGAAAATGAGACATTGCTGATTAGACAGAGCAGGGAAGCAGTGCTCAACCAATCAGCATTCCAAGTAAGCAACCGGGATTGGCTAGAATAGTTTGTTTCCGGATGTAAAGATTCTTTGTTTATAATTATATTTTTTTATCAGAAATGAAATATTCAAACATTTTTTTAAATGTGATATAATTTAAAAATTGTATGCAGCATTTAAAAAATATATTATCTAAAATAATGCAACTACCCCATTGAATGTTTAAAAATAAGTAAAGTAGAAAGTATCAATTTTAAATACAGGTAATTAACTGAAAGTATAGGATAACAACTTTTCTAATTTCTAAACGCGATCACCTTGGATAAAGAAATGAGTGTATTGATTATCCATTTGGAGCTGTAAACTGTATCTCCAACAGTGTCGCCTTTCATAATATCGCGTTCGACCTCATTGAATTCATGCGATTCTAGCACAACTGATCCCTCGTAAGACTCATCATCGACACCTGAATTATCCTCCACTTCTTCCCTCGCTTCATTGTCTTCCCTCATGTTTATGAACGTCTTATATATTGCGTATTATAATCACCAACATCCTATCTTTGCCTTCTAGAAATAGATTATACTCCCTTTATTTATGAGCGAAATGATCATTTGAATGATTGAAAATAATTCTAAAAATCGATTTTTATTATTGTTCATTTATTCATATTTATTCATTTCATATGGAACTTTATTTTAACTTAAAAAACATATTTTTCCCATAGATATTATGAATTTACGATTGGTAAGAGATAAATGAAATATTCTTTGCTAGGGGTGGAGGTAAATGTTCTTTGCTTTGCAAAATTTTTTCTCGATCATTCAAATCTTCAAATCCAAGACTTCAAAACTGAAAAATTTAAAATTTGAATTATCAGGCTCCGAAGTGTTCTATGAAACTAAGAAAAATATTAGAAAAGTATCTTTATGAAGGAAAAAGTATCAACATTTTTTTTAAAAGTATTAAAAAAGTAGCCCTTTTAAATCAGTCAAAAGTTAGTTTTAAAATAAAAAAGTAGTGTGAAAATACATTAAACTAAAAAAGGACATAGTTTAAAGCAAAATTGCTTTCATACTTTTCTGCACGTAAATAACTGCGTTCAAGACTGCATATAAGGAGAAAGGAATGATCTAGAATTTGCGCTGAACGTTTTTATTTAAAAAATCTGTATTAAAGATAGGGGCGCTGACAATGTGGAAATATTGAACAAGGTATTAAATAATATCTTTAACGAAAACAGTCTTTTTCTTAACTTTATGCGCTCGAAGATGTGATGAATGTGTATTAGGGTGGGTCGCAAAAACCAAACGATGGAAATCGAAATTGGAACTATGTGGAAAAGTAGTGTATTAGGGTTTAAAAAACATCAACTTAAAAAAATATATGGTGTACCTTGATATATTTTTTAATTATGAAAAAAACATTACTGTAATTTGAGAAAAATCGGAGCATATTTAGTGTTTCCCAAACGTAATATTTCTCAAATTAATAAGGATACGTGATTTTGAATATAGGTATATGAATTCGTTTGGATTTCCTCTATAATTTAAAATGATTTAAAAACTACAATAATCACGTACCTGAAGTTCCGAACGTTCAAATGAACGAAAGATTTTTCCTCATTTCTATTCTACCCATAAATATTGTTCCAACTGCAATTTAAAATATATTCTTTATAATTCTGTTTCAATAATAAATTATTTCCAATATAAATGAACAAACATTTGAGCACTTTTTCTGGTTTACAAAGTCATCAGTAAAAAATTTCGTTCATTTGAACGTTCAGAACTTCAAGCACATACAATAATCTCAACATATGACCAGCAATACGGAAAATACACCAAATAATTTAAAAAAAAAATAAAATTCACCATCACAGTTGTATTCCTCTTGTAAATCCGCACAACTTTCATCCATTGCAATTTTCTCTAAAGTCAATATTTTGAAAGATATTAAATTATTTGCCGGGTACTCAATATATGCATATTATCTGTTTAATTTGAGAGAAAAATGCAACAGATGAAAATTGTGCAGATTTACAAGAGGAATACGACTGTGTTGGTAGATTTGATGAAAAATACTTTATTTAATATATTTTCCATATTACTATTGATTATGTGTGAAGAGAATCATCTAAAATTATAGATGAAAAGAAGACGAATTCAAATACCTTTATTTGAAAGTACTTATCTCTATTAATTTAAGAGATATTCTCTGTTAAAACTTTAACCAAATATACTCCGATTTGCCTCAAATGTATACAATAATGTTTTATCATGATTTACAAAAAATATATCCAGGTGCATCGTAATGTTTTTGAAGTTGATGTTTTTTTAACTTTCAGGATCCTGAATAAGTATGTATAATTAATTTGGTGTGGACTGATCAACGCCAAGTGCAACATTTCTAAACATTAAGCTTTTAAATTGAAAGTTCAATATTCAGAATTGAATTATTTTAGATTCAAACCTTCAATTTGTTTTATTTCCAGGTCTTCAAAAATGGGTAGTATCGATCGTATTTTATAGGAAAACAACGAAAATTGTTTAATTAACTTGTGTTTATTAAAGTTAGACAATTTCCAAATGAAACCCTCTTAAAATTTGGAAATTATTCAATACTTTTTTAAAAATTGAAGGTTTGGAGAAATGCAAAAATTTCATTTTCATCATTTGAACCTTCCAAATTGAAGAATTTTAAATTGAGGATATCCAGCAGTATCAAACATTCAACACATTTGACAGATTAAAAATTAAGCTTGGAAGATTTTGCTCTCAGATTGCTCAAAATTAATCTTCAGATTTACAGAATTTCAGTGGAAAGTGGACAGTTTTCAATTGTAATTGAACTTTAAATTATTCTATGTGTATATTTGTGTTCGATTTTTTATTTTTATCGATCTTATCAACTTCGGATCTTTAGCTAGATTCGCTTTTTTCACTATTTCAAAATCACGAAAATAACCTACAAAATATTTTATAGTAAAAATGACATTTATTATGATATTTAAACCCATTTTTCTTTAAAAAAATATGCATTTTTGTACTGGTATAAACCTAAAGAATATTAGACAATAATATCAGTAAAAATATGAAACCAAATTTTTGTCATAACTTGAAAAATGTATTAATTATTCAACTTACAACATTTCTTTCTCAGAATTAATGAAACAACTCGATAAACTTACCTTCACACAGAAAAATTATAAAGTATTCAACACTTTATTTAATGAATAGATCAATATTATCGGCTATTTAGCAGAAAATAAATACAAAAACCGAAGAATGTCAACACGTTCAACAATCAACAATTTTCGATCAGCTGATCAGCTGATTGCAGCGCCGATCGCTTGCGACCGCCCGTCACAAACAATTTGAAGTTTCGATCAATTTTTACGTAAAGAAAAAAAAGCGGTTAAAATTGTATATTTTTCTCAACGTCGAAGACAAGGAAGAGATTTTTGTTATTCATGGGTAAGTGAATTGACCCTTGAAATAATATTTTATATTTTTCTGTTAAAACCTATTGATAAGTCTGTCAAAATCGTGTTCAGACGGTTCAGGTTACTGAAAGAGGTTATGTTTCTAATAAAAATTGGTTTAATATTGCGGATATTGCGCGTTAATCCGGTCACGAAAGCAAAATAGGTCAGAGGCCGAAGATAATTTATATATTTGGTCAGAGGCCGAAGATAATTTATATATTAGGTCAGAGGCCGAAGATAATTGATATATTAGGTCAAAAAAATGTCGATCTCAGGAGTTCACCCCTTACTTTTAAAACACTTTTTGGTTCCAAAAGTTTGAGAAAAAAACAGCTACTAAAACCGTTTTTTGAGATTCCAGTTTTTAAAATAATAACCTTTTTTTTGAGATGAAAATTATATTAAATTATAATCTTTTGTGCTATAGGATGTTATGAATGTTAAACGTCATTATCAATCATTTTAAACTACGAAGCGAAAACAAAATTACAAACTGAGAATTTCACTCTTAACTAGAAACTCATGATTAGAGACGATAAAAGACGTTTAAAGATTACAAATTTTAGAAAAATATTGCTACCATTTAAAAGCATTCAAATTTGCATTTGAATTTATTGTATATTTGTATTTGAAAAGTAAATGACGCGATATTATAATAATTATTAGATATATATAATTTTTCAAATTATTCCCAATCTCTGTGAATCAAATCAATACTTTTTATGGATTTTTCTCTTCAGGCAAATGTATTATATTATATACTTTTTTTAAAGGAAAATTTATATAAATTTCTGTGAAATTTATCTTAATAAATTTCATATATATCTGAGTAAAATCTGGACAAAATTTTACAACAATAAATACAAAAAAGTTATTTTAAAAGAGACAAGCTATTTTTTTAATCACAAAGCCTTATATATTTGAGAAAATGTTTAAAATATTTTCTTACGTAAATTTACAATTTGATATTTTACACCAAAGAAGAACTGAATTTAGAAAATAACAATTAAATAGCTTCATACAATAATGAACCTTACGACTTTTAAATGCCCTAAAGGCCAATAAAATTGCAAAAAAAAGTGTCGTAGCCGAGGGGCGTCTCACTCAAAAAATCACGGCTTATTCCGTCAGAAA
>CAKNYM010052294.1:213986-229043 GCA_932195095.1 Andricus curvator
TCAGAATTCATAAAAATCGTTAGGATTCGCACGAATTCGTTTACTTTTTACGAACGATTTCATTTGAATCCTGAGTGAGACACCCCTCGGTCGTAGCAAATGAGTGTCAAAGTTTATAATTTTTTTGGTATATAAATGTATCAATTAAGAGTCAAACTTGAGTTCATATTATTTCACGAAAATAAACATAAACTACATTTTCCAAAAGAAAAGAATCTTTACCAAGAAATAGATTTAAAATAGTCAATACGCAATTGAAAGATTGCGGATCCAGCGAAAACAAATCTACGGGGAACGGGGAAACGGGGAAAAATACTCTTATTCCGGGTACAGTAACATTTTTGTTTGCGTCCTGTGCAATTTTACGACGATACATTTGTTTATTCCTCATTTATTTCCAACACCTTATTACACCAATTATGTACGTATTTCACACGACTTTTTCCAAATGTAAATTCTATTATTTGCTATTTTTTCTGCGTCTGTTTCAATACATGGCTACCTACATAATTATCTCTTCTCTATATAATGATTACAAACCAGCATGACTCATTATAAGTTCAAGAATTAAGTCGCTGCAATTTTCACAAGAAGAGACATTTTATTAAATAAAAAAAAAATAAAAAACAGGAAGCCTTCGTTGAAAGAAGCGATGGGACAGACTCTAAGCGAACCAGTGACGACGAAAAAAACAGCTTGTTGTAGAAATGATAGTTATCGAGTGGGAAGTTCGAGTATGCAAGGATGGCGGGTGAGCATGGAGGATAGTCATGTTCACATCCTCTCTCTTCCTGATGATCCTGGCACCTCTTTTTATGGAGTCTACGACGGCCATGGCGGTAATAAAAAAATGAAATAAAATAATAATCTTACAATTTTAGATGAAAAGAAACATACAAAATTTCTAATTTTTCGAAGTTGCTTACGGATCATATTTTTTAAATCGAATTGCCGTGAAACGCGACACTTTAATAAAAAAAAAGAACATTTTTCTGGCCACTTGTGTAGTTATTTTCTATGAACTTACGTTAAAGGATTTAAAAAAAAATAGATTCAGTGTTCAAGACATTTTTCACACATTTAGAAAAATGTTTGTTTTTTTCCAAGTGAAATCAAGATTTAACGGATGTCGCTTATTTTTGTCTCCAAAAGAATTGCTGTTCAATAATTTTCATTTTGAGAATCTCAAACCTAAAAAGATTTAATTTATTTTTTAAGAAATTATTCACTCTGTTAATGTACTTCTTTTTAAGGTAAAACAAGCGTCTGCAGTTGAAATTTTTTTTGCTAATCCTTCGAGTTTCACGGTCGTGCGATTTAAAAAATAATTTCCCTTAGTAAGGTAGATGTCTCAATAATCATGAAATATTGTCATAATCTGAATCATACCAAAAACATCTTTGATACGTAAATTGCGCCAAAAATCCAGAAAAAAGTGAACAAAACATGATTATTCCAGATTTGTGGCGATTCGCTACAGCGAATCTTGATAGATGGCAAATAATTTGTCCAAGATAATATTTAGTGACAAAAACCACAGTTTTAGCATTTTATACTATTAAAAGCTATTTAAACATCTAAGATTTCCTGTTTGTTTCAAATAATATATATTTTTACTAAATCCTTTTCTCACGTTTTTCAACTGAAATATATTTTTTTTTTCAGGAGCAGCCGTATCACACCATGTTAGTAAACACCTGCACGAATATATAACGAAGAGAAGCGAGTTCAAGAATGGAAATATCAGTCTGGCGATGCAAAAAGCGTTTCTTGAACTAGACAAGGACATGCAAAATGAATCAACTTTAAGAGAAAAACAAGCAGGCTCGACTGCTATTACTCTTCTTATTAAAGATAACATTCTTTATAGTGTGAGTTAAATTTTTCACTTTTAGAGCTTGCGAAATTGGAAGCGTTTATATATTTGAATATAAATATTTTAAAATTCAAAAGTATTTTAATATAAATCTATAGTATAAGTACTATACCCAAACATTTCTTTGGGAATCAAAACAAAAATTATTATGTACTTAATATTTCTATTTTAAAATCATTCAAGTTTGAGAGCTGCAGTTTAAAACGGAAGGACTGAGGATTACAACTAGGTAAAGCGCAAAAATGAAGATTTTCAGGAATAATGAAATGGGTTTTACCAAACAGAAGTTAAATCCTTCGCATCACTTCTGAGTAAGAGTGAGGAAAAATGAAAGGAACTTTACTTAGATGTCATTCTTAATTATTTTAAAATACACAGTTCCATGTTTTAATTATAATGAAACCCCCAAACGGTTTTAAGCATGTTTTTTTATCACCAAAAACCATAAGTGTAATCATATCACTTCTGAGTAAGAGAGAGGAAAAACGAAATGGGTTTTACCTTGTCATTATTAATTATTTTAAATCGTTTTTTTTCTTTATATTTTGATCTAAAAAATAGGCATTTTCTGATATTTGCCAATTATTTCTGTTATTTCAATATAATTGACCTAAAACCTATGCCAAGTATGAAAAATTACTAAAAAAATAATGCACCTACGGAGGCACAGTGTCAGAATTGTCTTTCTTCAAAGTTTTATGTTGAAAGAAAGAAAAAGGAACGGAACGAAAGTTTCGTTTGGTTTCTTTTCGTTTTTTTTCTATATAAAATATAATTACCATATCATTTTAACTTATGTTTTCGTAGGCTCATTATCCTTCGATACTTTTTTAGACTGAGCTTAGTTTTTAGCCAAATTATTTTTAATTTATCGAAATAATTGGAAAATATAAAAAAATGCCCCTTAGTTTCATTCGAATCCCTGGGCAAATTTAAATTTGCTTATCGATAGGCATAGACGCAAAGTACTTTAAACTATATACTGTTTTTGTTACATAACAAAAAACGATTTTCAAAAAAGGGGGCTTTAACGAGTTGTCATTCTCAGTGTTTCAATGGTTGAATTTTATAATTTTTCAAGTTATATTCTGTTCTGAAAAAAATATTGGTAATTATTTGATCCAGTACTTTTTTCGCGATTAACTACTGTATTTCCAATACTTATTCGCAGGAAACGTTCATCAATACATGCCATTAATTTTTTTATAAGCGTTAAAATTGAACGTTTTGTATTTCAAGTAAAATTTCGGAATTTTGAACTTTGAATACTTCATTTTGAATTTGTTCAATTTTTAAAGGGTTTCAGTTTGAAATTGATTTATTCTATCAAAAATGGTATAATTTTGGATAATTTTTCTAATTTCTAATAACACGTTTCTTTGGTTCAAGCTGAAGAATTTTCAGGTTCGACATGTTTAAATTTTAAAAAATTGTAAATTTAACTCAATTAAAAAAAATCTTTTTTTGCATATTGTCAAAAAAATGTTAATCAGACAACATATTTTTTTGGGAATTTACAATTTTTTATTATTGTTCACCAGCAAAAACTGTACATATATCAAATTCACCGTTATTTTGTGAGTAATATGACATTAAAAAAAAATTTAATAAAAAAAAGAGAACAGAAGAAATTTAACCGATTTCAAAATTTTGTTGTTTACTTCTTTTGGTTATCAGTCTGTGAATCTTTCGATTCAAGGGCCTTCAACATGGAGAATAGATTCGCTATGGCCTTTAAATTCGGAAGTAGGCATTTAAATTCGATCGCGTTAAAAAATAGCAATGGGATTTAATAAAGGTAATTCACTTAATTGCAGGCGAATGCAGGAGACAGCAGAGCAGTTGCAAGTGTTCGAGGACGAGCCGTCGCTCTAAGTCAAGACCACAAACCTACCTTGGCCACTGAAAAAAAGAGAATCGAAGCCGCAGGTGGTTGGGTTGAATTTGGAAGAGTCAATAGACACTTGGCTTTGTCTCGGGCCTTCGGAGATTTTATGTTCAAACAAAATAATCGCAAGCCACAAGAGGAACAAATCGTCACTGGTAATTTTTCAAGCTCAGATTAGAGAATTTTGTGAATTAGGTTTTACCCTTTCTTTTGAAGTGTTTAGATTATTCTAGAATTATTATGATTGAAAATTCTATCATTTGTCTTGATTTATCTATAATATTCTGGACTGTTTTGGAGCGCTTCAGAATATTCTCCAATTTCATGGAATGTTCTAGAATATGCTAGTGTTTTCAGATTTGAGTTCACATTTAAATATGCTAGAATTGTATAGAATATTCCAAAGTTTTCAGGAATTTCTTGAATATTTCTCTATTTGTAAAATTCCCTGAAAATTCTGTCATATTTTGGAATGTTCTGAAAGGCTTCGAGGTTTTTTCAAGAGTAAAGGGGGAGGGGGTTGTTTGAAAAAGTGTGTGCTTTTAGAAAAAGATCCTGACTTTCATTTACTTCTTTTACTTGTGACGAGTTTGTTGCCAGCTTTCCTGTTTACAATATTTTATTTTTCAATGTAAGTGCTTCCGGACGTGAAGGAATTTGAAATAACCGAAGACTGGGAGTTCCTGATTCTTGCTTGCGACGGAATCTGGGACGTGATGACAAACCAGGACGCGGTAAAGTTCGTTCGAAGTAGATTAGCCTGTCCAAAAAAGAACGACGAAGAAGAGCAATTTGTAGATCCCGAGGAAATCTGTGAGGACTTACTGAAACACTGCCTAGCGCCTGACGTTCTCATGGACATTGGGTGCGACAACATGACTGTCGTCCTTGTTTTTTTCCTTCACGGAAAACCATACTCTCATCTAGTCTCCAAGTGCCAGGAAGTCCCAGCGGACTCTGAACTTCTAGAATCGATAGGCGATACCTCGAGGATTTCCAATGGAATCTTCGAAAGTTCTTTATAGAAATTGTATATTACAGTACTATACTTAATTTAAATTAAAAATACTCGTCTATTAATATCAAAATTAGAAATACCGAAGATAGTTTAAAATTTTCAAGAGAGCGAGAAGAAAAAGTATCATTGTACATTTCATTTTTATTATTTTATAGTCTTCTCTACACATACTTTTTGTTTTTGAATTTTTTTATCACGCTGTTAAAATATGGTTTTTTATTTATTTACGGATGTAGGTGCCGTGTTATTTGTTATGAATAAATCATGTTTACAAATCGTATTTCTTCAATTTGAGGTGGAAATGTCTTTTTCAAACGGAAAGGGTGTATTACATTTGAGGTCCCTACAGAAACGGAAAACTTCAATTAAATTTCACATTTATTTCTTTTTAACGTTAGAGTTTTCATTTAAATGCGATTTAATATGCAGCAGAAAACAAATATAATGCTTCTAAATACTTTTCGGTCCGTTTTTACAGAGGTGCGAATCGACTATTGTCCTTACAAAGAGGGTTTCACCGGTCCAGGTAGGGTTCACTACTCTCTTGGTTCTACAGCTTAAGGTGGAATCCGAAAAATCAGAACCTTGGTTCGATCCGTAAATAGCAAATTTTTCCCCATTAGTAGTATTCAAACCCGGAGCGGCTAACCACTGGGCCACATAAAGCTCAACTGGGAAGAGTAGAGAGAATACAATTTTTTTACGGAACGCTTTATTTAATACCTAAAAACAGTAAGAGGGAGCTTCATCTTCACTCTCTCGCTCTCGGAAGCTTTTATTTACAATCCACAGAACAGCACGGATAAGAAAACTTCATCAGTAACAATATTTAATGCCAAGATTTTTGTTCAAAGTCCATAACGGTCCTGTATTGATGTAACTGCAGCATTGGCGAGTGAACTTAGCCTTCCTGCTACTTTGCTTACTCCCTGTCTCACACTTTCACGCACATCTTCAAGATCGACGCTTCCACCTCTACCACTGAGGTTCATTGAAAGTGAAGAAGTCGGCGAGGTCGGATTCGACTGACCAGTTCCAAAGTAATCTGCTGATGAAATACTCGATGAACCCTCGAACCGACGCAAATTGTTCTTCCGTTCCCACTGGAAAAAATCAAAGTTTATTTTCGTTATTAGTTTCAATTTGTGTTTAATTGAATTATAAGGAATAAAATGTAGTTTTGGAAACCAACATTGTCATCATTGGCACTGTCACGAAAGTACTGATCGCTGCTGATGCCTTTGGCACTGCCGAATTTCTTCTGAGCTTCACCCTCGGCGGTAGTTTTGCTCTCGACTCTGGAGTAATTTTGACGAGGTGTAGCTCGCTTCGGCAGTTCTGGCTCTGCAATAACTGTAACTTCATCATTGCGAGGTTTGCTATTCGCTCCGGCACTCCTGAAACTGTGTTCAAATGCAAAATCATCAAGAGCATCCTCGAATGTTATCGTTCGGACGTCATCCTCGATCGATCGTAACCTCTCCGGTTCCCTCTTCGGCTCTGAAGAAGTGAACACTTTTGACGATGATTCCTGTGTAATCGTACTCATGTCTCCAAAAGCCGAATGGCTCGCTCCACTGAAAAACCAAAGAAAGAAAAACCACTGAAAAACCCAAAGATTAAAAAAAAAAAAAAATTTACTTCCAAACTCGAAACTTTAAAGGTTTTCTCAATTTTTCGAGATGAATATTGAACTTAGAATGGAAAATTTGGGATTTACAGGGCATTTTTAACAGGTCTTAATCTAATCACTCTGTACACGTTACGTACATTTTACTGAAATTGTATAGGTCTACTTCCAAAATTACTTTCGTACTGTAAATAAATTACGTAAAAAGTTTAGCATTTTCAATCTTCCAAGATGTCAAAATAACGAAAGTTTACACATTTCTAGTTTTTATAAGTCACTTAATTTATAGAATTCATTAATTAAACACTTTAATTAATCAGTAAATTTGAAATTACTGACATATTTCGCGAAGAAAATTAAATTAAACAAATACTTTAAATTCAAATTTGGTGCTATCGAATAATGAAAGTTAACTTCAACTTGGTCGTACCAAATTTTCAAACCTCAAAATAGCAATTTTTAGCTATTTTCAAAATCATTATTTTGGGTCTTTTAAGATACTAAAAAAACCGAGACCAATTCGAAATGTACTGGGTTATTTGATTAAGAACCAATTAAAATACCATTTAAATCTCACATTTTTTTGTTCACCTCCCTAGAAGGTATTCATTACAGAACTCATTAGTTAAAACATTTTAATCAGTAAATTTACAATTATTGACATTTTTGGAAGGAAAATTAAATTAAAATACTTAAAAATTCAAATTTAGTGCTGCCATGAAAACCAACTTCAACCTAGTCATAACCAAATGCCAAACCTCAAAATCAAAATACCTAAATTTAAAATACATTATTGCACCGTGGTTCGACGGTTCCGTAATGTATTTTAAATTTAGCATACGCGCATAAATTATTACTTTAAGAACCCTTGAAGATTTTTCAATGTTTAATGGCTCAAATTAAAGGTAAAGTCCTAAAGATCACTTCTGTAAAGTATCAAATTAATTAAATCATTTTCCTAGCTCCTTCCAAGAGTTAAATTTTGAAGTACAAAATTCCTTACAAATCGTATTTCTATTTTTGTCTTTCTAAAGTGCCTATTCAAAACCCACAAGGCCTTCCAATAGGGCTCATTTAACGCAGAATATAATAAGTTCCCCAACGTTTAAAAAAAGATTTTTGTATCTATATTCTGGACGACGCTATCACCTTTCAATATCAAGGCTAATTTTTAATGGGTCCTCTGGTTAGTGGTCTGACACTAAATGTCAGTATTGTATATCAACAATTTTACAATTTATAGAGGCATTACAAATATTTATTTCTAAAATTTTAATTTTATCAATTTGCATTATTTTCAAATAAGACAAGTTTATACGCAGTAGTTTACGCTCATTTTGAACTTCAGTTTTCTGAATGTCTAAATTTCGATAATTTAAAGGTTTTCAATTTGGAATACTATTTAAGTTCTAGGGTTTTCTGTTTGTAAATTGAAATGCTTCCAAAGTCGAAAAATTTCAATTTTCTCTTGCATTGTGTAATTTAAACTACTCCTTTCTAAACTTAAATCTTTTCTATTAGAATTCTTATTAATTTGGGAGGATTTCGAAATTGAATTATTTTTAAAACAAAAACCTTTCAAATTTTTCTTGTTAATATAATATATGATTTTACAGATTCAAATATTATTCAATTTGGAACTTATTTATTTCAAAAATTTGAAATAAAAAAATATTTTTTAAAACTATTAAGACTTTATTTTTGAGATTGAGAAATTTTCAGACTCAAATTCGAAACAAAACAATTTTTAATGTTTCAATAATATATTCAGTGAACTTTGAACACTTCCAATTTGACATTTATCACTTTTGAATGTTATTATTGCTGATTTTCAGACGCTTTTAATTTGAAAGAATTAATTTTTTATCAACATCCAATTTAAAACAGATTGACAATTAATGGCTTTCATTTGGAAATTCTACAAATTTGAAACAATTTGGTATACTCTACAATTATTTAATCTTTAACACTATCACGTTATTAATTAAAAATGATTTAATGGCAAATTCTCTAGAATTTGTAATTATTCAATTAGTCACTCATAGTTGAAATTTGTGTAATTACAAAAGCTTTCAATTGCAACATATTTAATTTTGAACACTTTAAACTTAACATTACTCAAAATTTAACGCAGTACAGTATTGAAAAATGAATTCATATTATGTTTAATAATAGAATTTGAATTTATTTCGAAGGTTTTCGACTTGAAAATGTTCGAATATTAAGGTTTGCAGTTTGAAATAAAATGTTTAAATCTTGAAGGATTCACACTATTACACATTGATCAATTTCAACGCTATTAGTTTAAATTTGTATTATTCATAATGCAACATCGAGAAATTATGCAAATTGCAATGGTCTCAATTTAAAACTTTTATCGAAATTAACGCCTTCAAACTAAAACGGTACAATTTTGAAAGTTTTTTCCCGAAATAGTAGAAAATGTCGTACAATCCCAAGCTTGAGGTGAAAATAAAGAATAGATGAACTTAAAGTTTTGTGAATAAATTCTTTTATAAATAGCTGTTGGGACGACTTTGTGCTACACATTTTGGTGCTTGAGATGTTATTTTAGCCAATCAGCGAAGAAATTCGAAAATATCTTTTAAGGCAAAGGGGCAAAATAGTTGCATTAGCGAGCATTGTGAGAAAATAGTAGTCTTAGTGGGATTTTTTCCAAAATAGTAGTAAAATATCAAGATATCAGATTTTACCTATATATGTATATGTAACTAACCCTCGAGTGTTGAATCCCATGCCAAGTCTTTCAGCTTGTCCAGCTTTTGAGGGAGTAAGCTGTTTTGTTTTTTCTTCTTGTTTTTTCGCTTGCATGGTCAAGTTCTGTTCGTATCGATAGGCCAATCGAGTGTCAATCTCGTTTTGCTCTTCTTTGGTTCTCTCTTGAGCATCTTTGTTTACTATGTCTCGAGAAGCTTCCAAGGCGCTTTTCTCCAACTCGTCGAAGTTTGTCTTCACTCGCTGGGCTCCCCCAAAGCCACTCGCTTTCTTTCCAAGCTAAAAGACACATGATATGGTTTATTAGTTATTTTTAACTACAATTTGTTACACAACGGTCGCGCATTTTAGCAGGTAAAACTTTCTTAGTATCAACTCTTGTGAACTTACAATAACTTTAAAGAAATGCATTGTACTCACGCCAGCTCTCTTCGGTTGAACTGTCCTTCCTCCGATTGTAGATTTTCTTTCCGTAGAAAGATTACTTGCATCGGACAATTTAACGGACGGTCCCAAAGTATTGACAGGTGCCTCCGTACTCGGAGATATTTTCGGAGAGGATTCCACATTGAAAGCTCTGAACGCGGTGATGGGTTTTTCCTCCTTAGGCACTGTGATTTCATTGGATTCGAGATTCTCATGTTCCTTGAAAAAGTCTATCTCGGTTTGTTCTTCCTTCTCTGGTTCTGGCTGTTCATCTAAATGCAGCTATATTTAAAAGAATAAAAATTTAATATTCAAATTACAAAAATGTTTATTGTATTATATGAAAATGTTTAAATGGAAGTCACTCGAAACGCTCTACACTTATAGTTAGAACCTTAGTCAAAAGTTAAAAAATGTAAATAAAAAGGTATTAAAATATCTTCACGATATTTAGCATGTGTAAGTATAGAAAGTATTAAGACATCACACAAGGAACAATGTGAATATCCTCAACAAACAAGGAAAAACCGGGGATTTTTCAGCTCACCGATTTGCACGGAAGTGGAGGAACATATACCTATAATTATTTAAATCCTTACTAGAACATTCAGACTCCGTTTAGTTTAAATAATATGATTTTTTTCAGACACGAAAAAATAAAGATAATTACCCTTTTCCCGTAATGCCGCATCGCTTTTGCGGATGCTTGCGATAGTTTATCTTTATACATTATTGCAGTTCGAGACGTGTATTTCTGCTGAGCATCGTTGGTCATACAATTGTGTTGAGCAAAAAATTTTCTCTGGAATTATTAAAAACACTTTTAAAATCTCTTGCATATAGAAATATTTTCAGTCTTAAAATAACTAAAAAGTTGTTCTTGAATAACCTTTTGAATTTAAAGAATCTTTAAAATAAAAAAATTTTCATTTTTAACTTACGGCGTTGGCATTTCCTCCTAATTGCATATTTCTCAGCTGGAGCCAAGTCCAATTTGTATCAAGTTGAGTGGAACGCACGAAAGTCAAATGAACTCCTAAATTTCGATGCACGGCTGAGCAATCGATGCACAGAAAAACCCCGTATGTGACACTGGACCACACTGGGTTTTTTGCATTGCAGTCGAAGCATGACTGAAAATTAAAAATTTATTATAAATTTTAAATGGTAAGTTACTATTATTATTACTTCTACTCAATTATTATCGGTAGCAGGAATGAAAAGATCTCCGAAAAAAATTGCCGGTTATTTTATTTTATTTATTTTATTAATAATATTATTTTATTTTATTATTTTTATTTTATTGCCGGTTATTCAAATTTTAAAAGTTGAACATTTAAAAATTTGAAGGATTCAAAATTGAAATTAAAATGAAAGTATTCAAAGTGGAACAAGAAGAGTATAACAGTTTAAGAATTTTAAAGTTTATCTTGCAATATTGTACAATTATCAAATTGGCAGGATTCAATATTATATTTAATTTAAAATCGAAGGCCTTAGTAATTGCAAAATTTATATTTTTTTATTTTTAGACTTCAAAATAGAACCATTTTAAATTGAAAACAATCAAAATTTAAATATTTCATTTTAAAACATTTTTTTAAAGCTTTCAATTTAAAATTGAGTAATCTTTATTTTTAAGATCTTAGAAATTAAATGATTTTATCTGAATTTAAAATTAGGCTTCCAAATCTAACTGATTTTAAATTCAAAAATTTAAAACTCACAGCTTTCAAAATGGAACCATTTTGAACTTGAAGAGCTTAAAATTATATAATTTCAAAGTGAAATTTACCAATTTTAAAGAATATCAAGGCAAACTTGTTCAAACCCGCATATATAATTTCATGTGATGATAATACCAAGTGATAACATATGTATTTAGAAAATATTCCAGTACAAAAAAAATACAATTTCCACGCTGAATTGATAGCGACATTTCGCAAAATAAATATAAATAAAACGAACAAAAAGTTTTGAAAAGCAAGCTAAATAAATAATACAAATTTAATTATTTCAGGTTGACATCTTTCTAGCAGACATCAACAGACGTATCTATCACTTCTTTCTTTCCTTACATCGATAAGCACTAAGATTTCAATCAAATTCGGTCGAATAATCTTAAATATTTGTATGACAAATAATAACTCTTGAACCAGTAAAGAATAAAAAAGTCGGAATCCGAACAGCTGGTTCACTTTCGAGAAACCTAACCTCAAACATTCTTAAAAGCCTTAAAAGCAAATCGACTTTATGGAATTTATTCATTCATGCTTTTAATACAAATGAAATTGTTGACTTTTGGAGCAAAAACAAGCCTTCGAAATTAACAAAGGCGTGTCATTCCAGTTGATAATTAAGCTCTCTCTTAGTTGAAAAAGGTTGAACCTGTTTTCATAGTTAAAATAGCTAACTTGGTTAAAAATGTTTATTTTTTAGACAGAGGGAGTTGAAAAAACCACGCTGACTTGAAAATTCACAAACCTTATTGGTTGGAATCGCTCGTAATCTTTTAAAAACTTCCTCGATGTCACATTTGCTCGGTCCTGCATCTGCCATTTTTAACAATTTTGACGTGTTGTCAACTATCGCGCAACGGATGACGGGAAAATCATTTGGAATTGGAATTTACTCAGCCCAGGGTCTCCAACATAAACCTCAATTTTTTATTTTGGGGTATATTCTGCTTTAATTGTTCCTTCATTGTAATGTTTTAATGTTCGAATATTCAGTCAATATATGAAAAATTTGTTCTCAATATACTTTTTGCAACTTAGAAAGATATCTATTCTTTGATATTGTTAAAATTTTACCTTCTGAAGTGTATAAGTAGACATTTGTTGTGAAGGGATTGGCAGCAGTGCTGTAGATATCCTCAGGGAATTGCGCGCGCTTTTCGAATTAAGATTTCATTCAACATACGATTTTAATTTAAAGGGATATTTAAAAAATACTTCGTCGTTAGAGGAAAATAAAAATAGTTCAAAGTGAACAAAATGGAAACAAAATTAATGAATTTATAAATGATAATGTCACGTTATCATGAGATACTGATGTTCCGCAATTTTAAATAACAGTTTTCATTCACAGTTCAGTTGTAACAATTGTACGTAAAACATTTGCCTTTTTTTTGTTATAAAACAGTACTGTTACTTGAATGCCATTCCTGTTATATGACAGTTCTCTCACCTAAAAGAATGGGTGAGCCAATGAAAAATTGCCGCGCTGAGACTGGAAGAAAATGGCTTAGTATTGCTTGAATAATATGGTTTGTAGTGACAAACAGACAGTAACACGTGCTGGGAAGTTCTAAAAACGGCAACCCATAAAAATGTAATTATTCTGTAACAGTTATGTAACAATGTTACGCGATTTATGTAACGATGTTTGAACGATGATAGGAACGTTCCGTAACATATCTGTAGCAGCGTCATTTATTGAAATAACAGTTTTGTTACTATCATTGTTGTGTAATGGATATAACCCAGATAGCACAAAAAACTCCGTGAAGATTTCCTGAAACTTACAATGTAAGGTTGGGAATCTTGCATTGAAAGGTTAGCGCAAGGTTCGGTCAATCAAGAAAATGTTCGCTTGTGAGGGAATGTTGCACGGCAAGTTTCAGGACAGTTTGGAAGATTCATTTAGCTTAATTCGATACTAGATACACTAGGAGGGTTAAAAAAACTACTGCGCAGCCGTATGTCCCATAGAAAACTACTGCGCATCGAATGAAGCTAAATGAATCTTCCAAACTGTCTTGTTAAGACTCTTTTACACCTTCCGTTTGCTTCCGTCAACCGGTCGTCGACCGACCAACATATCGGAATATCCATTCACACCTTCGGAAAATTCAGTTGAATCTAGTAATATTTTAGTTATCTTCTGAAACTCACTGAAAGATTACTAAAATATTACTAGATTTCACTGAATTTGGCGGAGGTGTGAATGGATATTTCGATATGTTGGTCGGTCGACGACCGATTGACGGAAGGTGTAAAAGAGCTTTTACTTGCCGTGCAACATTCCCTCACAAGCGAACATTTTCTTGATTGACCGAACCTTGCGCTAACCTTTCAATGCAAGATTCCCACCTTACAATGCAAGTTTCAGGAAATCTTCACGGAATTTTTTGTGCTATCTGGGAACGTACATTTAACGGGATAAGGTGACAGTATAGTAACAATTGCACATGTCTATGACATTTCAAGAACTTAATTGCTTATATAATGTACAATTCTAATTTTCTATAGTGTTGAAAAATCTGTAACAGTTAAATAACAAAATGTCGACGTAACACTGTTACGGCATAGTTACAGAAATTCTTTGGAATGCATATCGCATTTCTAGAACAATTTACGTAATTTATTTGTAATCATATTATGTAAAGGCGTTAACTTCTTATTATGTAACAATTATGTCACCTAGAGAGATATCTTATAGATAAAGTTATCCTCTAGATATCTAGAGGTGACGAAATCGGCTATAAGTCTGATAGCTTATGGGAAAATGTTACCCTTTTGTTATGGAACAATAATATAATGTTATAAATGGGTTGTTGTGAATTCTTTTCTCCGACAATTTTGCATAAGGGGCCGTTCAAAAAATACGTAACGTTTTTTCCTGACATTTTTGACCAAATAGAATTCACTAAAAACAGTGGAATAGGCATCAGTTGAAATAAAATTTAAACCACAACTAATCTCAAATAACTAATCATAAATAAAAGTAAACTTTCATGTTTTTTTTCTTAACAATTGGTATTATTGCCAATAATAAATAGTTAAAATAAACTCGAGATTAAACTACTTATAGCTATATTATATTCAGTTAAGCATTGACTTTGTGATGGTGCATTGCAAACGAAACTGGTCCCCTACAAACTCAGGATAAGGAATGTACCCATATTCATGTTGATTACAATCGAAGTTTGATTCTTTTCAAGACTATAAAGATCATTAGCAGCCTGAGCCTCGAGATGAAATTAACGCACTTTGAGACAGGCTTGCGTAAAAAGCCAATGATTCAGCGCGAAAATGCAAAAATTTTGCGCTACAGATAAACTATAGCAATTTTATTGAAAAATAATGTTCGCTCATTAAACCACTCTGTTGCTAATTTGTTTTTTTACATTCTCATTCTAATGAGAAGGTATTGGTTTTATGTACAATTTGACATAGTCGGTTTTCATCAAATCTCCACGTTTTGAGACCCCCTGAGCCAGAAAAAACGGTTTTTACCAATGTGTCTGTCTGTAGTCTGTCTGTCTGTCTGTTTTCTAGCCACGATAACTTTCGAAAAAATGATCAGATTTGATTGAGCTTTGGCACACTTTTTTATGGCCTAAAAAGAAAGAACGAGTTCGTTCACCAGCTATTTTGGATGAAAATTCAAAAAGTGAGCACATTTTGAAAATTTTTGAGACCACTTTTTTTGAAGATTTAAAAATTCTATGTATGGTTATTAGTAGTAAGCAAAATGAC
>CAKNYM010052294.1:229443-254951 GCA_932195095.1 Andricus curvator
ACCACATCTCTCGCTCTCTAGGAGAAAGAGTAGGGACGCGGAACATGTGTTCTCGCAGGGAATTTCCCCGAGTTGGGCATGTCTGGTCTAAATCTTCTTCTTCTTTAAGAAGAACAGCCAATGGCTGTTCTACGTTGACACCATAGTTGCTTCAGCAGCCTTGTATATACGGTCACGAGTCTGGTGTAAAGTACCTCATCTCGAAAATGCGCATGCGCAACTTTTTCACCAGTGCCTAAAGTAAGCCATCTTCAAACTGCGCATGCGCGAAAATTATTCGCACACAGTCTGCTCAAATAAGGTCCTTTAGGCACAATTTAGAAGCATGAAAACGTCAACTTTAGAGGTGGGTGTTGCAAAAACATATTTTTTCCATTAGTCCTAACACTAATTATGATAAAAATAGCGAAAAGGAAGATCAAGAAGGGTACTTTAATATAAAATTAATTTTTTAAATGCTAAATAATAAAATTTTAAATTCAATTCTTGTAAGAACTCTGTAAAGGTGAGTATAATTTGTAGAAATAGACATAGATGCTTGAAATATGCATGAAGATTTATTTTGACAATTGTTTTTAATATAATAATATATTTAAAAAAAACATAATAATTAGTATAAATAAATAAATTGCGCGATCGAGCGACAAAATGATGAACAACCTAATTTGCGACAGTAAAACATTTTAACGATAGAAAGAGTCTATGATAAACAATATCTCCCGGTAAGAAGGTGTGTATTGAAATGGAATAAAATGATTTAAAATATGGCAAAACACGAAATTCGTTTGATTTCAAAGTGTTGTGAATTTTTCCGTATGAGGAATTGTTCGGAAGTGCACTCAAGTGCACTTCGAGCCAAAAAGAATTGTGCTGGATCAAAATGTTGACATTTATACTTAACAGAAGGAATTAAATTGTCTTCAATATTCGCCCTTATCTTAGGAATTTAACAGGATTAACTTGCCTTCAGTTTGTACCATCTTTAACAGAGTTGAAATGAAGACATTCATTTGGATTCAAAACGTTGTGAATATCGCCATATTTGAAATAATTTTAATCTATTTTTATACATTCCTTCTTACCAGGGTTTTTGACGAATTCACCTGGTGAATGATCTTCCTCAATGAGAAACCCATCCCAGTGGGCACAAAATTTGTCTTTTCGACATCGAAGAGACATCTTAACGACATGGACATAGGATGTCTTAAAGTCGTCGTAAAGATCTCGTAACGATGTCGTAAAGACGTCGTCAAATTTTGTGCCCACTGGGTAGTGACCGGATGAACCCCATTATATTACCGGTTTAATAAAGGATAAAAACACCGTATTTACTTTGGGATCGTGCCTAAATTACGTAAGACGTTTTTCTTTTGTTTAAATAAAGACGAGAATAAAATTGATGTGAAGTTGAAAAGGACTAGTGATGGGCACTGCTCGGCCTGACTGTGGTAATACCTGACCTGACCGGTAATGTCCGGTCATGACGGTAAAAGTTGGTAAAACGCGGTCAGACCCAAATATCTCCAACAGGAAAGATTTTTTTATAGAAAAAAGTGGTTTAGTTGTTAGGACATACCCTATGCTAAACTTGTACAAAAAGTTTTTCGGTTCTAAATGTTCCAGTTATTCGCAAAGTTATAAAAATACGAAAAAGCTGAGAATAGCAGACGACACTTTTGACAGTTTCATGCGAGTTTCGAGGGGAATTTGAAAATGACACTTTACAAATCGACAAATTACATTGAAAATCTGTTGCATTTATTAAGTAATATTTTTAAAATAATATTAAGTAGTATTCTAAGTTATTTTGAATAACATTTCAATGAATATGACACTTAAATATTAAGTTAAGTACTGTGTATCGTATAGGTTATATTCCCTAAATGAAAATACTGTTTTTTGTCTTTAAATAACATAAAATTGATATCTAATTATTATGAATTTAGATTTATGAGTAATTTTCGTAAATAATGTATTATTTGTTCTTATTTGTATTGTCATTGTTCCCATTTTTAATTATAATAATTGCCTTATGGAATTTTGTCACATATAAATAATAATAAATTATTCACACAAATTACTCATAAATCTACATTCATAATAATTAGATATCAATGTTATTTTATTTAAAGACAAAAAAACAGTATTTTTATTTAGGGAATATAACCTATACGATACACAGTACTTAACTTAATGTTTAAGTGACATATTCATTGAAATGATATTCAAAATAACTTAGCATACTACTAAATATTATTTTTAAAATATTACTTAGTAAATGCAACAAATTTTCAATGAAATTTGTAAAGTGTCATTTTCAAATTCTCCTCGAAACTCGCGCGAAACTGTCAAAAGTGTCGTCTGCTATGCTCAGCTTTTTGGAATTTTTATTACTTTGAGAATAACTGGAACATTTAGAACCGAAAAACTTCTTGTGCAAATTTAGTATAGGGTATGTCCTAACAACTAAACCACTTTTCTCAATAAAAAAACCTTTTCTGGTGGAAATATTTTGGTCTGACCGCGTTTTAACAACATTTACCGTCATGACTGGTCAGGATTGGTCATGACTGTGAAATACCGAGCAGCGCCCATCACTAAAAAGGACACAACGATATAAACAAAAGAAAAACGTCTTACGTAATTTAGGCACGATCCCTTTCGATGTAGGCAAATATTTCACCGATTCAATTTTTATTTCCATAAGTACTTTTGGGGATGTTCATTTGTCAATGAATTTAAATTTGAAAATACAACTCTTCGTTGAAAAAATGTTAAAAAATCAATTAGCGTACATCAGTTAAAAGTATTGAACTTATTATAAACATTATTTTCTAATCGTGTGTTCTTTTATAAATACATATAACCACTAAACTTTTTCTTAATGTTCAATAAGCAAAGAAATAAACGCATTCTACTTTGGAAAAATGTATAAGTCAAGGAACATGAATGGAAGCCAGTAGGTTCCGCGTGGAAAAATTTCGTGGCAGTCTTGAATCATGCTAAAGCCAGTACAGTTTTCCTCAAGCATGTCTATTCACGCAATACTAGCCTGGTGCTACATTAGCGCTGCCTAGTCTTGCTACGAATTTGATTCGTTCAGATTTTAGCTAGTTTCTAGACAGAATCACGGTTCGGACAAAAATTACAAAAGCGAATTCAGAAGATAATAATTTTGGAATAAAAGATTTAGGAAATTACAATATATAATTGCATAAATGCTCAAATAATAATTAAATGTACATTATTACATATTTAACCCTAATTAGTCACACGAGGTAAAATTCACCCAACAAATTTTCGAGGTCCTCGTAGAGTCCCTAAATACCTTAACTTGAACAAACTTTTTAAAAATATTTAAACAATTAATTTTGGTTACAAAAGCTAAAAGATCATCGTTTGCAATCCTTAAAAATAATACCTAGCAATTTTTTTAGATTTTTAGGACTCATTGCTGGGGTGAAATTTACCCAGTGTGACTATTATGCGATTCTTCTGAAGTGAATAATAAGTGAAAAATAAGATTTTTTGTTAATATTCAATTGAAATTCAAATTTCTTCCCAATAGTTCTAAATTGGTGGCGCTGTCGTAGCTACCCAACAGGCGTATTAGCTGCGATCACCCTAATAGCACGGAACGTTCCTGGAACGTTCCGCGGGCACCTTTGGAACGTTCCAGCGGAACGTTCCCGGAACGTGTAAAATGTCCGCCCCTTGGGAACGTCCCACTGGAACGTTCCAGGAACTTTCCACTGGGACCTGAGGGGAACTTTCCATTATTGTTATTTTTAACAACAATTATCTCGCAAACCGTAAAAGATAGGTACAAATGGATGTCATTTTTTAGTTTTGAGTACCGCACATACTATACTATAATATGATATCCGTATCATAAACTGACATCGATTTTGACCTATCACTTACGGTTTACGCGATATTTATTGATAATAATAACAATAACGTTAATTTATGTTTGGAACGTTCCAGTGGAACGTTCCTGGAACGTTCCCAAGCGGCGGACATTTTACACGTTCCGTGAACGTTCCTGGAACGTTCCGCTGGAACGTTCCGAAAGTTCCCGCGGAACGTCCCAGGAACGTTCCGTGCTATTAGGGCAGAAACAACTTCATACTACGAACACTTGTCGATTATTATTATTTATTATAATATGTCTAGATTACATGCTAGAGACAATAAATAAAAAATATCTCTCAAGAGGAAACAATCGAAAAACGAGTTTGATCATTATAAATTATGGAAAAGGTGTTGAAATCCAAGCTTGTTTACGTCCGGAAGAGAATGATGAAATTGAGAATTGAGAAAAAATATTTATTTTTTCAATCCTTGGCCACCCGGGATAACCTTTTTTTATCTAAAGCGTTAGATGAAAAAGTGTTACTTTGGTTCCATTTGCACCCCCTGGCAACCGGCGCGGCGCCCGGTGCGGGAGCACCAACGGCACCGCCCTAGTTACGGCTCTGATCTTCCAGACTTTATTCAAAAATTAATTTAATGTATAATGGTACCCTCATCAGACCTTTATGTTATCATACGCATTTTTTATGTATCATAAGGCATGTAATAGAAACACTGACAAAGCTACACCGAGAAAAAAATCCTAAATCAAAGAAAATTTACTAGATTCAAAGAAATGATCGTACTGAATACGTCCTATGAAACATTTCTTTGATACGAAGAAATGATTTTATCTAAACCAAAAGTATGAAATTATTGCTGTAAATCTTATTTTCTTCAGTCAGTGAAATATTAACTAAGCAAAGAAACGTTGTTATTGGTTGAAAGAAATGAGAGATTTGTGTTTAAAAATAAGGTAGTTGATATAATCAAATGTGATTTTAAATAAAGAAATCTCCTCTATGCAAGGCGTAAAGTTTGATTACTCTTTACGGTAAGGAATTCATTTTCACTGCCCAAGGAGAAGGCAAGATCGGACCTGGCCGCGGTGAGCAGCCCTAAGAACTCCCGCGGGTAGCGATGACCTGGAAGCCGCAGCGAGGACGATCCTGATGGGTAAGAGTTCGTGGTTAGTATGGTGGAAGTATCAGCGTGGATTGGACTAAGCACACAAAATCGGGTGGCTCTCGATTCCCAAAACAACTCCCTGAGCCAGGATGTGAACTACAGTGTCGAGGGCTCAATGTTACCAGGGTGTGGTGACATATACGGTGTCTCTGGGATATCGGGAGCCTGGTAGATCCTCTCAAAAACTAAAGATACACCCGTCGATAGAGCGCCGGATTTGTCTGCGGAGAACGTGAAGGAGACAACAGAAACTTAAAATAGACATTAGATGATCCCCTTCCACTCTGGATTTTTTTTCAGATAAACCTTCACCACGCTAAGGGAGCGTCTGCTATCTTAAGTATACGTTTGACTGTGGAACAAACGGCTTTTATCTTAATACGTGAACCTTAGACGAACAAGGGGAAAGTTAGAGGCTCGAGTAACAAGAGCAGATCAGTAATTTATGACAGTTCCGTAGAAATACCTAGGGCAACACTTTATGTCAGAAGCGATGTTAAATTTATTGGATTACCAAGAATCTTTTCTAGAGATTTAATGGCAATAAATATCGAGCTACGTTCAGGAGGCAGGCTCCAACCGGTGTTGATTTGCTCAGCGTAACTAACATTTGATTCTTATCGCCCACCACCTTTTGAGGAACGAAGAAATCTGGTGGTCTTCTGCTGCGTTAAAGGACGGCAATTGCTCATCATATGTGATGCTAACTCACATCATTCGACTTCAGGTAGTAAGAACACCAACCACAGGGGTGAGTCTTTATGAGATTACCTCTTAAGTAATGATTTAACTTTATTTAATCGGGGTAATACACCTACCTTTGTGACATATATATGTCACGAGGTGATTGATTTAACCTTATGTTCGATAAGTATTAGCAAAGTCTTCATGGGGCGGCATGTATCGTTGGATACATCACTATCGAATCATAAACAGACATGCTTCTCTTCGGCAGGCGATAGACCTTCACGGAAAAAATCTGTCCTTAAGAAAGTCACGAACTAATAGCTAGGTCTCGGATATGAGAAAAATTCAATGGATATTGATGTATTTTCGTAAATGATCTGCGAACTTTGAGAAAGAATTGACGAACTTGATGTGAAAATTCTAAAACGGTTCATCACTTTTTTTCGTGAATAATTACAAAAATATAACGAGTGATTGCGAAAAGATTCTCAGAGGTGAGCACACACGCTCGCCGTAACGCGCGGTGCGTGTGTGCGCGCGCATGTGTGATTCGAGCTCGTCTTATGAGTGGCTAGAAGTTGTATGAAACCTATATTTTTTGGCATCGACGGCTGCGCGTGTTTACGCACTCCTGGTTTATGTTTAGAAACTGGTGAGTTAGCAGTATTCGAAGGTTCGAATCCTCTGAGTTGCGAATTATTATAAATTAACATAATTTAATTCGCACAAATGAAATTTTTTTTTCTATATTTAGGTCTAAAATTTTCAGGAACTGTTCGTGAAAAACTTCGAAATTTATCCATACATTTGTCATAGGAATAAGGATTCAATGTTTCATTTTTTATCTCGTATCCAAGACCTAGCTACAAGTTCGTGACTTTTTTACTGATCGATTTTTTCCGTTTGTGGTTCAAAGGTAAAGGAACCCTAAAGCAAAGGACTGGGATACTTAAAGAGTGGATCTCAGTAGTTTTCTATATATAAATAGAATTTGCTGTCGATATCCTACAGAAAGGTAACCAGTAATTGAATTGAGCCAGCCGGAATTGAATGCGTTTCAATTCCTTTTAATTCGTGGTCAACGTTATTTCCAAAAAAATTGATAGGAATTGCATGCCTGGAGACTCGAACCAGCGATCCCAAGTGTATAAGTCCAGAGGGCGACCACTGAGCTACGGGACTCATTGATAATTACTTACAACGGATCCTTTATGCCCAGCGCGTTGTTTATAGCTTACGAATTTGATAGAATAGGCCAGCCTTTAACTGTATTCACGCTGATAAATTCGGGCGAATTGGAGCTTGACTTTAAACTTACGAATTAAAATGAATTGGCTGACATGGAAATAAATTCGGGCTAATAAATTCAAATGAATTAGGTCCCCTAAAAATTGTTCGCCGAATTCGGGCGAATAGCAGATTTGAAGATTAAATTACTTATTTCCGAATTTACAACAATTCACGACCTGCTCCAATTCGATATTGTCGTGAAGGGAGATTCACGGAGACTCTGACGAATACATCTCAATTCGCTTCAATTAGTTTCTTTTTGATGGGTATGAACAAAGCATATGAGGAAAATTGTTCTGTCGGCATTAAAAACCAGACTCGGAGTTGGGTTACACGAATGAGGGGACGGCCAATAAGTCATATCCCTCAGAAGGACCAACTTTTAGAGCCACAAAGGTTCGAAAGCATTCAGTCGTATTGTCATTCGTTCAAAATTTAGTTAAGTATTTAAACAATTCAAACCATTTAATGCTGCAGGAGATGATAAAATATTCCCTGCATTAATTCAATAAGGATTTCAGTCCTTGGTGGTTCCAGTGTGCGACATCTTTCGGGCAAGCTGAGCAATGGGATACACCACGGTAACATGGAATAAGGTTGAGGCAATCTCAACTCCAAAGCCGGGTATGGATACCTACTATGAGACAAAATACTTTGGGCCGATCAGCTTGACCTCGTTCATGCTAAAAGCACTAGTAAATTAGCAGACCTTTATATAAAAGAGGAAATCCTAACGGAAAAAATTCTTCATAGGAATGAATTTTCCTCTCAACAAGGCAGATATACCATAGACGGCTAGACGCTCTTCCCAGTGGGCACAAATGTTAAAGAACGTTATTAGAACGGCTCAAAAACGTCCTAAGTCAGTCCGAATAACGTTCCTCTAACATACAATGTTCCAGAGACGTTTTAAGGACGTATTTGGAACATGAAACGTTTTCAGAACATTATTTGGTCTGACTTAGGACAGTTTTTAAAACGTTCAAATAACGTCTTTTGACTTGTACGTCCAAGGAACGTTTTTAGAACGTTCCAATTACGTTCTTAAATTTCGTGCTCACTGGGTTTATGTGTGTACATCCCGCATTAATAATGCAATGCAGAAAGGTGAAGTAGCGATTACAGCGTTTCTAGACATAGACGGGGCATGTAGTAATACCTTAATTGAATCCATACATGGATATAATATATAACCGTATATATACCGTTTTGCTCAAACACACGGAGTTAGTGACACCGTAAACAGATGGATGCACTCCATATTGAAAAACAGAACGGTACATACTTCGCTACATGGTAATGAAGTGAAGTCTAAAGTTGCAAGGGAATGGCCACAGGAAGGAGTTCTTTATTCCACCCAGTGGGCGCTTGTCATTGACAAATCGGGTTTTTACAATCAAGGCTATGTGGTTGAATTGGCGGTCCTAGTTAACCTGAACAAGACGCAACTCATGCATTTTACCAGAAGAAGGAAGCTTCCTGGCCTTAGAAATCTCAAATTCTACGTAGGAAAGTAGAACTTTCAAAATCAGCAAAGTATTTCGGAGTAATATTTGACCCTAAATTAACCTGGAAACTCCATCTTGGTGCAATAGTAAAGAAAGCTAAGATGGTGTCTTGGGCCTGTAGACTCCTATCAGGAAAAAACCTGGGGTTTAAAACCCAGGATTACATAATGGTTAGATACAATGGTAATAGTCAGACTCATAATAGCATATGCAGCAACAATCTTGTTTGCCAAGGACTGACCTAATCAGTATTATCAAACAACTGGAAAGCTTCTAAAGAGTTTTCTGCTTGGCGATCACTTGTGCCATGAAAACAACACCAACAGCAGCTCTTGAGGTCATTCTGGACATTTCGCCGTTGCATCTTTTCGTATAAGGAAGATTGCGGCAGCGGAAGTCTATAGACTCCTAGCAGGGGGCAACTTTAGTGGTGCTGATCAGCGATTAGTGGGACAGATCTACCTGATATCAGTAAGCGCATGCTTTGCGAGAATAATTTTCTCTCTATGCAAACTGAGGTCATGTTAAGAAAATTATCCTTCATGAAACCCTTTGAGGTCATCTTCCCTGAGAGGGAAGAATTGAATGATGAAGAAAGAAGGGAAGAATTATTTACACCAGTAGATCCCGTTGGTACACAGACTGCTCTCAACACTTCTTGGGAACAGGGGCTAGAATCTACGGGGAAAAGCCCATGGCCGAGATGATAACAGCACTGGGTATATTCCCTACAGTTCTCTATACCAAAATAATAGCTATTAAAGCTTGTCTGGTGGAAATTTATAAGCGGGCTTTTGAATTCCAGCAAATTTACATTCGTTCTGACAGTCAAGCAGCATTTAAGGCTCTTCCATCTGATGACATTCCAGACTAGTCTGAAGTTGCCTTCAAGATCTTCATAAGATTGCCGGTAAAAACTGAATCTGTCTGATCTGGGTTCCCAGCTATGAGGATATTAAATCTTAAAGGACACTTGGGGTCACTGTGACCCCACGGGTTTTCCGATTTTTTTCCGATTGTCTACGTTTTTTTCAAGTATCTTTTTCGAATAGTTGAATAATCACTAAGGCATTGGAAATATGTTTTTCCTATTTTGTATTGTTTCAGAACCACTCATGATTTTTGTTCAGCCAAAAATATCTGGAGGTGTATTTGGAACTATACCCTTTAAGGGTTAAAGTTGATGAGGAAGCAGATGAACTGGCTAAGGCGGGAGCTTCACAGCCACTGATTGGCCCGGCACCCCACTGTTGTATCTCGTACGCATCGGTGAATGAAGCAATTGGCAAATGACTCTCGGAGGAGCATGCGAGATATTAGAAGGTAACCAAGAAAATGTTGCATTCTAAAAATTTCATATTTGAACTAATAATTCAGGACTAATGAACTCTTGAACATGGAAAGGGGGTAGATTAATTTCATAGTAGGGATGCTTACTTGGAGACAACCCTCGTTGTCGAAAGTGTGATTTTCGGGAGGAGACAGCTCATCACATACTTTGTGAGTGCAATGAACTGGTATGCCTCAGAAACGAGCACCTGGGGGATTATTTTCTCGAACCAGGAGATTTTTATGACATCTTCTGCAGATCAGTGTATGCCTTTATTGTAAAGACTGAACTTATGTAAGATAGTTAAATTTTAGGGTACAGTATCATAATAGGTTTTACCGCAGTGATATGGGCACTTATTGCCCTTCCCTCCCAAATAATAATATTTCGGCTAATAAAATCTGGCTCTTGCAGTCAGCCACTTTGCATTGGGCTAACTCCCCAGTGCAACGAATTATGCGGTTACGTCCACAGTATCGCGCAGTGCCACCCACAATAGACCTCTCTCGGATGGAGGCCATGGTTCAGTCGGGAGTGGCAATAGGACCAAACCAAGGCGACCGACCAGGCAATGGCCACACACAAACGCGAGAACATCGTTTTAAATGGTCGGACTAACTCAGGAAGGACATCCTCACGCGTTGGCAAAGAAGCTTACCTTCGCGAAGAAGATTCAAGTAGAGGTTACACGAACTTTGGGTCAATATGCACCCTGAATATGCTCATAAAATCCAGTGAATATACCATCCGTTCCAGCAAGACCACCTTTGCAGATAGCCGATAATGCCAACGTCAGAAGTAGGGAACAAAAATCCACCAAAAAGTCTTTCTCAGGCTGGACAAATTAGCAGAAGCTAATACTGCTCTCCCCGATTTACTCCCCGAAGATGTTGATCTATGGAATCTGAACGGTGTAGTTTACGAGAAGGCGGTCTTCCTGCTTAGCGACAATAGAAGTAACGATACTTCAGTACGCCTGAGTAAGACACGCGAGCGTATTGCAGAGCTTCAGTTGAAAATTAAAACGGAGATACGGCATGCATAAAATGTTCAGTGCGTAATTAGCTATATAACATCAAATGAAAAATTCACTCCAAAATTTAGGGAACTTGCTCGAAACTTGAGGATAGCAGTGTAAACTGTTCGCTTTCAAGTAGTCCTGGACGCAAAAAATAAGCCCTCTTTCTATAGCGAAAGAGCGCCTTGAACGGCGAGTATGTATGGAGATACTTATCAGCTAAATGAAGACGCTTCAGATGTATCACTCTTTCGTAACTTTTGCCAAAGGCAAAAGTCCAGAGGAAGAAAGTCCACTAGTCCCTGCTGAAGAAGTGTAGAAAGTTATCGCTAAAACTAAGAACTTTTAAGCGCTAGAGCCAGATAAAATCAACAACTTTTGGTGGAAGAAGTTCACTTCTACGCACCAACATCTAGCTCGTATATTAACTCCTTTCTTAAACGAAGAACAATACTTCCCGCAGTGGCTAGTGGAAGGACACACGGTACTGATCCCTAAAACTGGAGATTTGTCAAGTACAAAGAACTACAGGCCCATAGCTTGTTTAAACACCAGCTATAAGCTATTCACTGGCATCCTCAAAGAGAGGATATTACCATCTTATCCAGAGCCGGTATGGAGTGCAATAGTTGAACAACGTATATGCAAGAGAGGGCCGGCAGGTTGCAGGGAGAACCTGTTAATAGACAGGTGTATTACCCAGGATTCGATCAGGTATGGACACAATCTATCCATGGTTCGGATCGACTACCGTCAAGCATTCGATAATACGAACCATGAAAGAGCTTATGCTCATGTGGCAGATAAGATTTGTCATAACATCTGACAAAAGAGAAGAGACTACCAGCTATGTCACACATAAGAGGGGGGGTCTTCCAACGGTACTCTCTCAGTCCGATACTTTTCTGCATTTCCTTCTTGCCTCTATTTATTATGCTTCGAGGCATCAAACTTTGGACTGGACAAGTGTGCCTGCATCCACCTACACTAAGGAAGACTAGAAACTACATCATCGCGTGACGATCAGGATGTTCAACTCATAGGCGGAAATACCATTCAACATCTTGGTATTGGAGAAACATATACTGTTCAAACCTTTATTGACCGAAATTACGGGTAGGGGCGAACGAATTCAAGTAAGCACTTTGACATTGATTCACGAGAGATCACTTTTATTAGTTGGTTTAAAACCAGGTCACAACAAAGAATCACTAATTCAAACTGTTCACAAATGATCACATAACTCACACTTAACAGTTGATTACATACCGGTCACAAAAAAGTACAATTTGTATTTATATGAGTCTAACGGTAATGCTCGAACTTATGTACTGTGTATTATTCCACAAGAATGAGAAAAGCAATTGAGGGCTCATCGTATAGAACTTTTGTTAACATAGAGACTTTTGAACAGAGAGACAAGTCACCAAAGAAAAAGAGAGAAAGAGACTTCTGGAGAGGGTCCACGAGGTTATCTTGCAGGCTAGCAGGTTTACTTAGAGCCTGGCAAGGGAGAGATTTACCATAAACCCGTGGACAAGAATGAGCTTGTCCAGAAATCCTAACACATTGTGCAAAGAGCGAGACTCCACTGAAAGAGAAGCTTCTGGAGGGGGTCCACGAGGTTACCTTGCAGGCTAGCGGGTTTACTCAAAGCCTGCCAAGGGAGAGATTTGCCATAACCCCGTGGACGAGAATCGACTTGTCCAGAAGCACCCACACAATGTAAGAACGGAGTCTCGACCAGTATGAAACCTATTGCTTGATACCGAGATGAACCAACAATTGGGCATCCCACTCCGATGAGAAAACTAGTAACTCAAAACCAAACCAAGGTACACTCACAGTCGATACGAATCGAAGGCTGAAGGACTACTCCTCGTCCAACGCCGGGCGCAATTAGCTCGAGAGGGGGTTCAAGCATCCTCCCAAAGGGAGGAAGCGAGAGGGCCCAACAAAGATACCGAGGTCAGGAGTGACAAAGGGGGAAAGAGACAGCCAAGCAGCTTAGGAATTCTGAGAAAAGCCCGCCTATCCTCCCCTCCCCTCCCCTCACCTTTCTAGAATTGAGTCAAACTCTTAATTTAACATATACATATCTTGAAATACCGCAAGCGGAAACCCAAAATGTGCGTGTGTTAAAAACGGCCCTTGAAAAAAGGTATCGCCATATTCTCAGAAAAATTTAGGCTTCCGAATTATCTGGAAAAAATAAGATCCAGGCGACCAATATGCTGGCCATTCCTATACTGGTCTACACGTTTGGTGCAGTAAAATGGAACGTCGATGAGTTGAAGCAACTTGACCGAAGCACACGCAAGATGATGCCAATCCATCGAAGTCATCATCCTAGATCTTCAGTACCTCGAATATACCTCCCTCGAGATAAAGGGGGTAGAGGCTTGCTCAGCTCAGTGTGTCTTCAGCGAAGAACGGTTCTGGCTACGGCCTGCTCAGTTCTAAATAGCACAGATTCTCTTATGCGACTCGTACATCAACATGAAGTCGTCAATGCTGCGGCGTTTCTATACCGTGCGGCAGATAGGGCAGCAGAGGAGCTTGGCCTGCCATTTGATTCAAGCCTATTATTATTATGTTTTTTTTTCGATCTTGTTCTCGGGTGAACCCGGTTTTTCATTATAGCCACGGACCAAGTCAAGTGACTGATGAGATGAGGATGTTATAAGTCAATTTAATACGATGTCCGGAATCTTCTAATATGATGTTGTAGGCACAAAATTAGGAGCATAGTGTAGTTTGGAGTTCGTATTCTACCGCTGTTATCCATAAACAGCGGCCGCGAGCGTTGGAGGCGACAACAGTCGCCTATGGATGCTTTCTTAGAGCTACCATCTGCCACTCCACAGGTTTTTAACCACTTGCTCCCTGATGGTTTAGAAAATTTCTCACAATGCGACAGGAGTTCAATAAAACAGCCTTCTGAGCTGCTGCCAGTACCCTACTGACTGCTAAATGTTCAAGATGTATAGTGCATCTTACGTGCACATTGCCTGTAGCCGAAATCACAATAGGATGAATAGACGCATGTTTCACATTCCTCCATATTGTCTTTACTTCATGCCTTAGCTCGCTATACTTATGGATCTTGGTTGTATAGGTTGTCTGCAAATTTCGGTATGATGTAGACTCTTCCACCTTTTTTTTCTCGCATCATGATGTCGGGTCGATTGGCTCGGATGTAATGATCCGTCTGGATAGTAACATCCCAATATAAGATGTAATCTTCGTTTTCTAAAACGGGCATTGGAATGTATCTATAGAAAGGCATCCATTCTGTTAAGAGTCCTAGGTTTAGGGCAACTTGTTTATGTATAATGCCCGCGACATCATTATGTCTGTGCGTATATTTTCTTTGAGCCATTACACGACAACCATCAATAATGTGCTCGATGGATTCGTTGGTATCACCACATAATCGGCACCGGTCAACCACGTCTTAATGTAACACGTGTTTGCGATAATTTCTGGTGCTGACAAACCCGTTCCTGAATCGCAATGACGAATCCTTCTGTTTCTGGATACAGGACGCCCTTTCCCAGTCAAATATTGGATGCCTCACTATCCACTTCATATTGATCTAACGTTTTGGGATGTTGGCCGTGGATAGCTTTCTGTCTCCATTGCGTTTCTAATTCCTCTATAGTTTCTGCCCTGATATTCAAGGACTCCTCAGAGGAAAAATTTAAGGGCGTGTAGTCAAAATCCGCTTTACAGATCGTGTTGTAAAGCGAAACATCTCGCTTGCTGTTAAAATAGTCTTGCAACTGTATAACTTGTGACTCACACAGTTTCCTGACATCTGCAATGCCCCTACCCCCGGACCTGGAGCTTTCCAGTTACTTGCTTTTTTTCAAACCGCTGAAGCATCTAAAGCTGTGATGTTAGTCAGCTTCATTTCCATTTATTATTATTATGAGAAATTGTAGGCTCCGGAAGCTAAGATTATGGTTCCTTAAAGCAACCAATCCCGACGCAACTGGAACGTGTACGTCATCCGCTTCTGCTCCTTCTGTCCTAGAAGGTAAGCAAGAGCGGGAAATTCACGCGAGATAACATCGTGCAACACTGTTCCTTGGAGTCAGGTCTCTAGCCGCGGATGACCTTACGCGGCAGACGGGACAGTTGGAGATAAAGGTTTCACCTCTGGATACTTTTTTAGAGCTACCAATCTTTGTAGAATGTTACGAGGAACAGTGTTGACGGACCAGATGAAGAAATCTCAGAAGAACAGCCTTTTGCATCCGGTTCGCGATGGAATGAGCCTGACGCTGGCAAGCCGAAATCTTGTTGAGTTGGCTAAGAAATGAAGCTTTCATACCTTCAAGACAGCCTATTATGAGAACTACAAGATGGACTTTGTAGCCTTGGTACAGCCTGCTCAGCTCGAAAAGATCTTACACTGATCATTCTCCACAACGGACTCGAGTTCCCCCTGTGCGTATGGCAAAACGGGCAATACATCAACACCATAGAAGTTCCTAAGATGGTAATATAACACTTTTAGAGCCGCATTGTGTCTCTTTATGTACCCGTAGCGTGCCTATTTTTAGCATCCACTGAGAATATGTCCGAGTGTTTCTGGCTCTTGCTTGCACGCTCGGCAGTTGGTATCGCCTACAGGTACATTCATTATGCGCTCGCGGTACACTAAGGTGTCTATAACGCCGTCTTGACAGGCAAAAAGAAATCCCTCAGTCTCCGATCTCAATCCAGTAGACTTGAGAAACACGTTGGACAGACCCATCGAGAGCACTTCTCTACGTATGATGCCGTAGAATTTACCATGAAGGGGCTTGTCAGCATGTTCTCTTAGTAGAAGCGTATGTTCTGCTTCCTGTACACGACTTTTGAGCACCAAAGGTGTTGGTGATGCTAGGCCATGTGTAGTGTCGCTGGAATCAAATGAGAGGCCAAGCTCCTCTGTGGCCCTATCTGCGGCACGGTATAGAAACGCCGCAGCATTGACGACTTCTTGTTAATGTACAAGCCGCATAAGAGAACCTGTGCTATATAGAACTGAGCAGGCTGTAGCCAGAACAGTTCTTCGATGAAGACACTCTAAGCTTAGCAAGCCCGATATATCTCGAGGGAGGTATATTCGAGGAACGGAAGATCTAGGATGATGACTTCGATGGATTGTCATCATCTAGCGTGTGCTTCGGTCAAGTTGCTTCAACTCATCGACGTTCCATTTCACTGCACCAAGGACCGTTTTTAACACACGCACATTTTGGGTTTCTGTTTGCGGTGTTCCAAGATATGTATACGTTTCTCCAATACCAAGATGTTGAATGGTATTTCCGCCTATGAGTTGAACATCCTGATCGTCACGCGATGATGTAGTTTCTAGTCTATCTTGGTGTAGGTGGACGCAGGCACACTTGTCGAGTCCGAAGCTCATGCAAAACGCTGTAGAGTATCTATTTACCGCCTCCACAAGGATGTTCAGGTCCTCTTTCGAGGACCACATAGGTATCCAGAGCTTTTGCCTCGGAGCACAATAGATAGAGGCAAGAGGGAGATGCAGAAAAGTATCGGACATAGAGAGTCAGCCCTCTCTTGCATCCACGTTGTTCATCTATTGCACTCCATACAGGCTCAATAGATGTTAATATCCTCTCTTTGAGTATGCCAGTGAATAGCTTGTAGCTGGTGTTTAAACAAGCTATGGGCCTGTAGTTCTTTGGACTTGACAAATCTCCAGTCTTAGGGATAAATACCGTGCGTCCTTCCACTAGCCACTGCGGGACGGGTTGTTCTCCGTTTAAGAAAGTAGTAAATATACGAGCAAGATGTTTGGTGCGTAGAACTAAACTTCTTCAACCAAAGTTTTTTGATTTTATCTGGCCCTGGCGCTGGAAAGTTCTTAGTTCTAGCGATAACTTTCTTCACTTCTTCAGCAGGAATTAGTGGACACTCTTCCTCTGGACCTTGTAACCTTTGCCTTTGGCAAAAGTTACGAAAGAGTGGTATATCTGAAGCGTCTTCATTTAGCTGATAAGTATCTCCATATACTTGTTCCCAGAAGATTTGAATCTCTTCTCTACTAGGCGGATTTTTAACGGCACGTGACGTTTCATTGAACAGACGGGAAGGATGAGTAGAAAAGGTGGAATTTTCCTGAATCCACTTTACTCGCTGTTCAAGGCGCTGTTTCGCTGTTGAGAGAGATCCTAATTTCTGCGTCCAGCTGCTTGATGGTCAACAGTTTACACCTGTTCAGCGTGTGATTTGCTTTCCTTAAATTTCGAGCTAGTGCCCTAACTTGTGGAGTGAATTTTTTTTTCTGATGTTACGTAGGTAATCACGCACTGAATATTTGATGCATGCCGTCGCGCCGCTTTGAGTATATAATATATATTTGGGACATTTGAATTATCTAGTTATTTTAAGAGTAATGTCTAGAGACCCTAGCGATGGGTTGGCAGCAGTGCCCCGTTCGGAAGAGTGGAGTGCGAAGTCTCTAGCGGCGAGTTTGTCGCCGGCCGTTGAATGAGTATCTTGTTTGTGAGAAAATATATCTGCCTTTGTAGCTAAAAGCCTATGTGGTGTATTTTTGGCCTTCGTGGCGTGTGCCTATCGTGGCGATCGGTTTTTGGGCCATCGGGTCGTTTTTCTTATATTTTACTCGCTTTATTTAATTTTTTATATTCAATAAACAGTAATCCTAGTTTTACATGTTGAGTGACTCGTTAATTGATTGTTCCTATAATTCTCCTTACATCTCAGAAGTGAGATTGAAAATCCTACATGCTGAATTAAGAACATTCAAGTTATTGTAGTGCTGAAACGAAAGATCTCAAAATGGCGCCAGGCCGTTGAAAGAAAGTGCTCGCAGAACAAAGAAACGACGCTTATTGAGTGGGCGTGCGCGAAATCGAAGTTTATTCGCGCGGCACACAGAGCGTGTGATGGTGAAAGTGGAAATGAACAACGAGTAAATCGGAGCCCAGGCTCAAATAAACATGGCTGACGGAGCAGGGGGTTTTCGATTTCCGCCACCAAACCCTCTTAGAGATGCTCAGCAACCGATTGATAACGCACATTCTGTAAACGTGCAAGAACCAGCACCTGGAAAGCTTTAGAATATCTTACCGGACTTGTCGCACCATATTTCTATGTTCGATGATCTATCTGGTCCTGCCACTGCTAAAGTGTGGATCAAGCAGTTTGAGTCTACTGCGATGCCTCACCATTGGACAGAGGCAGTCGCTTTTGAAACAGCCCCTAGCCATCTATAAAAATCTGCCAAAAATTAGTACATCGCCAATATGGATTCCATCAAAGATTGGGCATCTTTTGATTTTGCCTTCAGACACACTTTTCTTATAGAGAAGTAATTGACTGAACGATTCGAGGAAATGCAACGCTGGTGTCAAGGGCCAAATGAGAATACAAGGGAATTCCTCTTCGATAAGCTGCGCGTCTGCAAGGCCTTGATATTCGAACTGGATGAAATTAAAAAACAGGTGTCTATCGGTCTTTGGTCGAGCGAAACGAGCACTGCGATAATGAGTACAAGTCATTTCAATGTTGATGATTTACTCGAAAATATCATCGAATTTGAAACCTTGGAGGCAGCGACAAAGCAACGGTTCAGCGCTTCGAGAGATTCAGCGAGAAGTTTCCGAGATCAATGCGGCGGCTCCACAGAAGAAAGAAAAGGGTCAGCGCAGTTCAACAGCAGAGGCAGCGAGCACCAGAAAGGAAACGTCGTGTAAGGCTACTGATGTAAAGTATAAAAAAATAGAATGCTTGATGCAATTACAGATATATATATATATATATATATATATATATATATATATATATACACAGTGAGTCGGGCATGTCAAGACGGTGTCATTTCCACTCTAGCATACCGTCGCCACATTTTGAGCCAAGACATTACCGATGATAGCTGCAGAGCGTGTCATGTACACCCCGAGCATCTAGGACACATACCATCTAGTTGTCCAACTCATCCGGAACGACCTACATCCAAAGGCACAATGCGGCACTAAGAGTGCTTTATTACCATCTCTTTCACTCTTATGGCATTAGCCCAAATACCTCTGCGCTAAACGCTCCTACAGAAATAGAGTCAATTGTCGAAAATGAGAACTGCCACATATACTGGAACTTCATATTCTCGACAATTGTTTCTGTTGCGCACTCGAGGCCTGACATAGTTGTCCTTGACTTCGAGAAACGAACTATGTTCGTTATCGAATTTTCGGCACCAGCTGACAAAAACGTCACAGCCAAGGAGAAAGAAAAGAAAGAGAGGTTTAAAGACCTTATAAGGGAGTTGCGACGGTTATACCCGGAATATTCTGTTAAGCTCATCGTCTTGATCATCGGCGCTCTTGGAAGTGCCAAGGTTTCACTGATTAATAGCCTGAAAAGCATCCCTGCTTGTCAACAAAATGCTGAGACACTTGCGGGGAAAATGCAGAAGGCGGTCGTCCTTGGATCGCTCCATGTCCTCAGGATGCACGAGACCAAATTTTCTGGAACTACGATTTTCGGGCAGCAGTCTCCGTTGCGCACTCGAGGCCTGACGTTTTTCTCCAAGACTTCGAGAAACGAACTATATTCGTGATCGAATTCTCGGTTCCTTCTGAATACAACATCACTGCAAAGGAGAAAGAAAAAGAGGAGAGGTATCAAGACCTTAAAAGAGAGCTGCAACGACTGTACCCAAAATATTCGGTGCAAGTAATTGTCCTTGTGATAGGTGCTCTAGGAGGTACGAAACTATCACTGGTTTGTAACCTCAAAGCCATACCCGCTTGCCAAAAATATGCCAAGGCACTTGCGAGGTGGATGCAGAAAGCTGTCATCCTTGGGTCGCCTCGTGTCCTCAAGACACACGAGGGTGTCGCCGGCCTGTCGTTGTGATTTCGTCGTTCCCTGTGACCACCCATCTCACAGTTGTGAGACGTGGCCATAGGTGTGATTTACCGCGGTTCTACTGGGGGCTATTGACCTTTTTTTTTAGATGGCAGTTGCTCTCAGTGGGACCCTGCGGTGGTTGTTTAACTCTTTTTTTAAATTATATATACAGGGTGATCCGCCAATAGTCATAAAGCTTTAAATGTCAAATTCTTTGTTAAAAAGCAAACAGCAAATCATATTGACAAAATGTTGCGCGAACAATAGTTTTCAAACTATTAAGCATTGTAATTGGCCAATAGAAACTCACTATTTCCGCGCAAAAATTCTTTTCTAAACAAAAAGATATTCAGAAACTTCTCATCAGTCGAGGAAATGAAGCGCAACTTCCTGTTGCATTATGATAAAGGCAGGTTCTAAAGATTTTTGGACACTTTTTTAACCATGGCATCAGACTGTTATGTTCGCGTCTTGACGACAAGTAGTCGTCTGCCTTGAGCAATTCTAAAGCTTTTGAAAGTTGGGAAAATTCTCATCAGTCGAGGAAATGAAGCGCAACTTCCGGTTACATTTTGATAAAAGCAGGTTTAAAAGACTTTTTGATAGTTTTTTACTAAGGCTTGAGACTGTCATGGTTCTGTCTTGACGACAGTAGTCATCTGCCTTAAACAATTCTAAAGTGTTAAGACCTTGGGAAAATTCTGATCACCCGAGAAAATTAAGCGCAACTTCCGGTTGCATTATGATATTAATTCCAGCTGAATCCTCGAGAGGATGGGTCGAAAAATTGAAAAAATGAAGATTTTGTTTCAATTATCACAATTCAGTGTGTTCTTGGCAACAAATAAAGAGGAAAAGTTAAATTTAAGAGAACTGAATTTTCCATGAGTTCGAATTTTTCATACATAGAAACAAAAATGATGCCTTTTGAGATTTAATTAATGGTACATACATAGGACTCCTGACATAATTTTCCATATTTCAGTCGCTCAAAGAACTACCTCAGTTCGGTTTCATTATGACGTCATGTCGCACTTCCAATTAATTATTTAATTTTTCCAAAGGAACTTTTTTGTTTGTAACAAATTGTTGAGTAAACAATTGATTAAATAATAACGCTAACCCTTAGCAAGTTTTAAAATGCCCGTTTACAAAAATTGATTTTATGTTTGTTCTGAAGAAAAAATTAAAAAAATGCACCTTACTGATATTAGCCAAATTTCCAAAATTTACTTTTCTTTGTTTTCCTTACGTACTTCGTAGTGTGAAATTCTTATTCCTATCAATTTGGCGAACGATAAATTCATAATTTATAATGAATTATACAAGTCAAGAGTATTGTGAAATGTTAATAATGTATGGCCAATGCGGGCGGAATGCACGTCGAACCTGTGAGGAATATGCGATACAATTTCCGAATAGGAGACACCCTAACCCTCAGCAAGTTTTGAGTTTAGTTAACAGAGCTAGAGAGACGGGTAACTTAGTTCCGGCCAGAAGAGGTGATGGTAGAGGTGGTGGACAAAACCAGTTGCAGGTGCATGAAGAGGAGGCTATCTTGGATAGTGCTCTTGCTGAACCAAGTATCGGGATTCGGGGGCTTGCTGCAATGCATAACAGAAGCTACACAACAGTGCAGCAGGTATTAAAAGGAACTGATCTTCATGCGTATCATTTCTTAAGAGTCCAAGGATTGCAACCAGAGGACTATCCAAGACGTCTTGCATTCTGTACACAGATGAATGCACATTCACCAGAAATGGCATTTTTAATTAAAAAAATTGGCATCAGTATGCATATGAAAATCCGCATGCAATACTTCCAACCAGGAATATCCAAAATCGTTTCAGCGTCAACTTATGGTGCGGCGTGGTAGGCGATTATGTGGTAAGCTTTAATTTCATAACTGTTGAAGAAATTAAAGTGTGATTAATGGAGTATCTAGTATAATATTAGTTAATCTCTTTAAACTGTGTTTTTGAAAAACGATGATTTAATCAAAATAAAATAAACCCTTCAAAGACACCTCCTTTTACTTTAAAATTTTAAGCCGCAAGTTAGTTTTAGTAATTCTCTTTCGTACAGATTGGTCCGTTTGAGATTGAGGGACACCTGAACGGAGAAGCTTATGCTGTCTTCTTACAAAACGAACTGCCCCAACTTCTTGAGAATCTTCCTCTTCGTCTTAGACAAAGGATAATTTTTCAGCAAGACGGTGCTCCCGCACATAATTCGCGAGTTGCAAGAGGCGTTCTTGATCAAATGTTTCCAAGTTTATGGATTGGAACATATGAACCGCTTGCCCAATTTCCTGCTAGATCTCCAGATCTAACAATCTTGGACTTTTTCCTGTGGGGTTTCATTAAAGAAAAGATGTACAAAACTTCACTACATACTAGACAAGAACTTCAGAATCGTCTAAGAGAAGCTTTTGTGCAAATTATTCCGGAAATGCTTCGAAAATTGAAAGCAAATTTTGTTCGCCGTGCTGAACTTTGCGTAGAGCACCAGGGACAACATTTTGAGCAATACCTCAAATAAATCTACAAAAAAAAAAAATTTAACAAAGATATTCCGTTAATGCGACCAGAAAGTAGTACCCTGTTTCGTTACAATTGTTCGTGTTTTAAAAAATTAATTAAATTCATGTCTTTTTAAACATAGTTTTAACTTTAATAGTAAAACGTGAGATCATTACTGGTTTACGGTGAAATTTCACTGATTGCACGTGAAATTTTTACTAATGTTTATCAATGACCCACTTCTACCTATTTCTATCAGTGAAATCTCACTGGTTTAAATTTAGAGAGTATAACAATGTATCACAACACGTAACACCATAGTAAACTAATTTTCAATTGTAAATACCATTAATTAAATCTCAAAAGGCGTCATTTTTGTTCCTATGTATGAAAAATTCAAACTCATGGAAAATGCAGTTCTCTTAATTTTAACTTTTCCTTTTTATTTGTTGTCAAGAACACACTGAATTGTGATAATTTAAACAAAATTTTCATTTTCCAATTTTTCGACCCACCCTCTCGAGGATTCAGCTGGAAGTAATATCATTAGTTCTTCCAAATTAAACAGTTTACAACTTTTCGGATTTTTATTGGGCTAAATTAAGACTTCTGCGACAAAAAGATACTCTTAAAATTGCATTCCTGAATACTACAAAGGATTCTAAAAATTCGCTAACAAAATCTTTTAGAATGAAGTGTAAAATTACAATGTTTATTTTCGTTTCAATTTTATTGACATTTAATCGGATTTTGTATTAAGTTTTAGTTCATCAGGTATCTTCTTCGAGAAACTACTGAAAGTCCTAAAATCTAAAATTTAATACACGACTACTATTTCATTGAGTGCCCCATTCGCAACCCCCTTGGCTTAAAAAGATGAAGAAAACTTTAACAAAATACCCCAAGACGAAGGACTTTAACTTGATTGCTGAAAATTCTTTCATCCGAAGAGCCCTAACACACATAAAACATTTTTCGCTCCTCTACTCCTGTGGAACACACCCCCAATCAACCCCTAAAACATATACATACATATACATATACATCCCCTAAAATACTCAAAAGCCGAAAATCTAAAATTTTATGGACGGCAAATCTAGCACTTAATGACCTAAGACCTAGAAAAAAATATTCATTCCCTCACATTTTGTGGAACACGCTCCTTCACAACCCCCAACACTTGAAAAAATTAACCGAAATTCGACAAAATACAATAACTGCGAAATCTCCACTTTTCTTCCTGACAATTCTTTCATTCGACATCCTAGGACAAAGAAAAGTTTCAACCTCCTATCTCCTGTTAAACATTCTGATTTTCAACCCCTAAAGTTTCAAGAAAAATTCTGAAAAATGCTGATAAATAATAATTCATTGCTGGAAATTCTTGTATTCCACGCCGTAAGACTGAAAAAGAGTCTTACCATCCCCAGCTTATTTTTATCACTCCCGCTTTCAACGCCTAAGGTTCAAAAAATAAAAAAATAAATCGCAAAACCCCCAAAGTATCAAACATTTCCTCGACTGATGAGAATTTTCCCAAGTTTCAAAAGTTTTAGAATTCTTTAATGCAGAGTTAAATTCAGTTCTCTTAAATTTAACTTTTCCTCTTTATTTGTTGCCAAGAACACACTGAATTGTGATAATTTAAACAAAATCTTCATTTTTTCCATTTTTCGACCCACCCTCTCGAGGATTCAGCTGGAATTAATATCATAATGCAACCGGAAGTTGTGCTTAATTTTCTCGGGTGATCAAAATTTTCCCAAGGTCTTAACACTTTAGAATTTTTTAAGGCAGATGACTGCTGTCGTCAAGACAGAACCATGACAGTCTCAAGCCTTAGTAAAAAACTATCAAAAAGTCTTTTGAACCTGTTTTTATAAAAATGTAACCGGAAGTTGCGCTTCATTTCCTCGACTGATGAGAATTATCCCAACTTTCAAAAGCTTTAGAATTGTTCAAGGCAGACGACTACTTGTCGTCAAGACGCGACCATAACAGTCTAATGCCATGGTTAAAAAACTGTCCAAAAATCTTTAGAACCTGCTTTTATCATAATGCAACAGGAAGTTGCGCTTCATTTCCTCGACTGATGAGAAGTTTCTGAATATCTTTTTATTTAGAAAAGAATTTTTGTAATTTGTATTTTAAATCGTGGGAAACACGCAATGAACAATTGACGGCGCTATGGTTTGCAACTTCATGTTGCTTCGGTAACAGTTTCTCTCTTGTCTGGTTCATAACTATTTTTCTACTTATCTGAAGTGAACCTTGGTAAAAAAAATTCGCGCAGGAAGCTTATGGGCGCGCGGAAATAGTGAGTTTCTATTGGCCAATTACAATGCTTAATAGTTTGAAAACTATTGTTCGAGCAACATTTTGTCAAGATGATTTGTTGTTTGCTTTTTAACAAAGAATTTGACATTCAAAGGTTTATGACTATTGGCGGATCACCCTGTATATAATAAAAAACATTTATTCCACAAACAAAAACGAAAAGCAATGGGAAAATTTATTTACATAAAATATGAACAAATAAAATTGAAATAATACTTCACTAGCCAACGGCCATACCACGCTGAAAAAACCAGTTCTCGTCAGATCACTGAAGTTAAGCAGCGTTGGGCGCGGTTAGTACTTGGATGGGTGACCATTCGAGAATACTACGTGCTGTTGTCCCGTCGTGGGTCTGGTGAGCCCACACTTGTAGTTATTTACTACAAGAAACTATCCACCTCGAAACACTACCCGAATCGGGTGTGTCACGCCTACCCTGAAAGGGAAATGGCTTAATGGTATACTCACTTACTTTGCTAGTTTCATGGTTGTGAGTAGTATCAAATTTTTTAAATTGCAATGACTCCCTCCACGAAAGACCTCATTGAACCTGATAGAATTTGTATGAGGATCTATAAGGTTCAAAGAGTTTCAATCTGGCTGCCTGTTAGGAAAAAATTTGCCCATTGCAAAATGAAGTGGTTTCTGTTGGGATTTCACATAACTGTGTAACCAATCGTGATTTCCAAACTAAAAAAGTGCTGGTTTCTATCTGGAATTCCAAAATAAATTTTTTGAGATTTCGTAAAGTACCCACATCTGTTGGTTTTTATGAGGTTTTTACATAAACAGAACCTACTTGGATTTCCAGACTCAAATAGAGCTGGATTCTATCTGGAATATTAAAACTAATTTTTCAGATCTCACTAACTACC